>VDFB02093412.1:0-69329 GCA_007258455.2 Sequoia sempervirens
TGGCGGCAATCTTTGCGGTACAATCCTTTGTATGTTTTTCCTCTGCCCATTTTGTGAGATATTCTACTACTGTTATGATGAACCTTGCTTTAGAATGTTTTGTCAGTGGACCAATAGGTCCAATGAAATCTATGGCCCATTTTTCAAAGGGATTTTGTGCTAGTATTGGCCTTAATGGAATTTCATCTCTTGTGGTAGGTTTCCCTACCCTTTGACAAATATCACAGTGTTTTGTGTATTCCTTAGCATCTTTATGAAGAGTTGGCCACTATAGTCCAAGTTGTACCTTTTTTTGTTTTAGTTTCATTGGAGTTATGGCCCCCTGCAACTTGTTTGTGTGCTTCCTTTAGGATTGATTTCCTTTCATGCTTATACACTACTCTTCTCAAGATATCGTCCCTACCTAAATGGTGTAATTCTTCTTCGACTAAGACATATAGGGCAGCCCTCTGCACAAGTGATTACTTCTCTCGCAATGAAATATCTTTGGGAAATTTCCCTGTAGAAAGTAAAATGGAAATCTCCTATAACTCTAGTGCCACTTTAATGTGAAATAGATGTGCGCCAAGGAGATCTTCCCCTTGAGTGTTTGGTTCTTCTCCGGTCTCAATTCAGGATAAGTAGTTTGATCCTTGGTCATTTTTATTGGGTTTCACCATAATTTTGAAATCAAATTCTTGAAACAGTAGCAACCATTTACATATTCATCCATGTGTTACTAATTTATTAAGTAGATACTTAAGAGGTTCAAGCTCGGTAAAGAAATTGAATGGGGTGGATAGTAAGTAATGTATATATTTTTGTAGCGCATAGAACATAGCCAGTTCCTTTCTTTCAGTGGTGTTATAATTGTTCTTCGCGGCAGATATTTTTTTGCTGGCAAAGGCAATGGGGTGGTCTTTGTTCCCTTTGGGTTGGGTAAGCACTACTCCTATAGCAATACCAGAAGCATCTACATGAATATGGAAAGGGTTGTTCCAATCTGGGAATATTAGGATTGGTGCTTTTGCAATCTTTTGTTTTAAAGTATCAAATGCTTTTAAAGAATCTTCATTCCATTCAATACTCCTACCAGTTTTCTTCTTCAAGTGATCCTCTAATGGTGTAGCAATAATGACATTTCTTTTTTATGAACTTTCTATGATACCCTATATATCGCAAAAAATGTCTTAACTTCTGGTGCATTCTTAGGTAGCGGTAGGTTTAGTATTAGGAAAACTTTCATAGGGTCCACCATTAATCCTTCTTTACATATAATGTGGCTTAACAGAGTCCCAAAGGGTAACACAAAGGTACATTTCTTCAAATTTAGTGAAATTTTCATTCTCCTACATTTGTTTAGCATCATGCAAAGTACCTATACATGGTCTTTTAATAGCCCATAAATAGTCCAATCATCTAAGTAAACTTCTAGAAAATCATGTATGAAATCCTTAAATGTATTAATCATTATTCTACTAAATATTGCAGGGGCATTTTTCAACCCAAAAGGAATTACAGTGTACATATATGATCCCCATTCTATGAAAAAGGTATTTTTGGGCTGATCTTCCTCCTTTTTCTTAACTTGATGATATCCAAAAAAACCATTAGTAAATGAGTATATCTCTCTTTCTACAACTGATTCTAGGATTTCTTCAGTGAATGGGGTGGAAAAAGGATCATGTATGCAAGCTTTATTCAATTCTCAAAAATCTACGCAGATTCTTATCTCTCTGGTTTTATTATTTTGGATAACCATGAGGCTTATCCAATCTGCATCCCCTATCAGTTTGATGATTCTGATAGATAACATTTTGTCTATCTCTATTTTGACCTTTTTCTTCATATTTGGACTTAGTCTATAAGGTCTTTTCCGGACCGGTTTAAATCCTTCCTTTAGTTTAATTTTGATCACTCTTACCTCTTTAATCCCTTTCATTTATGTGAAAGTTTTGGGGAATAAATCTTGAAAATATGAGAGGGCTTCTATTGTCTATGCTACTACCATTTCATCCCAGTAGTCTCCTATCCTTGCCATCTTGGGGTCTCCTGCCACAATATTCGCTTGTCTTAGTTGGATGAGACTATTATAGTATATCTTTTTAGGTTCGATAGCTTCATCTATTTCTCTTTCTTTGTGGTCTATTTTTTATTTCGGGAACATGTTCTTCATCATTTTGTGTTGCATAACAATGTTTTTGTGCTTAGATTGATTCCTATTCCAACCATTTAATATACTCCCATATACCTTCTTCTTTAGGTAGAAAAGAGGGAGGTTGTGGTATCGCTATCTCCTGATCTTCTTCTGGTTTGAATATGATTTTCTTTATTTTGGATAATGTGATATGTATCTAAGGATTTTCATTGTCGAAAGAAAAAGTATGGAGGAAGTCTGTTGTTACTTCATCCCATGTTTTGGTTTCTCTGCATCTCTCTTGGTCAATGTACCAAGTTTTTGCTACGGGGTTTAATGTCCAATAGAATAGCCAAATGTATAGTTTTTCATCATACTCATACCCTTCTTCCCAGTAGTATATACACATGTCTAAATGGTGTTACGGTAAGATAACTCCTTCATAGGTAGGTGTGTCCTTGTATTCTCCTACTTCCAATAGATACCTTGCTTTTATTAGGGTTTTGAAAGTATCCCACTTTATGATAGTCTATTTATGTGTGTTGTACCAACACATGGTAGTGCAAGTGAAGGTATGTGGTAGGATATCCATTTTGTGAGCTTTTGTTGTAAATATTTGTTCTATTTGTGAGATGCATGATAGTAAATCCCCTACTTCAAAATATTTAGGTAACTTAATGTGTGAGATTCCAAGTGAAATATGATGGACATTGTGAGGTGCTTTGGTATTGTTCTTTTTGTCACTTTCTATGCTAGTGCCACTGTCATGTGGTATGTTTTTGCAAGTAATTATTTTCCTGGCATCTTCCTGACCATAAAAACCCTTATGGAGCCAAAGATTCAGTGAGAATATACTTCGGGTTCATCTTGTATCCATGCTTCCAATATAGTCTCTTTGTCTATGCTCTCATCAGTTTCATCTATCTCTAGTTCCCCTTCTAAGTTGGGTTCTTCCCAAATTTCAGTTGTAGGTAGCTTAGTTATGGTGTTCATTTTTTATTGTCATCATCTTCTTTTCCACATCCACCTCTTCTACATAGGTTTCTTCTTGATTCTTTCCTAAGGGGATGTCTACCATTCTCCTGCCATCTACAAATGAATTTTTTTCCTTGCATCTATTACTTCATGTGAATCTATAGACCATCTTAATCCTAGAAGTGCATCAAAGGAATCAAATGTTTCCTTAATTGTGACTACCTAAAAATCTACAATCTGTTTTACTCCTTTAACATTTACTTCTACTTGTCTCCAAGTGCTTAAGGTTTTCATTATAGAACCATCTTCCAGACTGATATTGTATGGGGTAGGCTCTAGTGCGGATCTTCCTAGGTATTCCCATATTCCTTTTGGGATTAGGTTGACATAAACTCCTAAATCAGCCATTACCTTAGAGATCTTCATGTTATGAATTCGAAGGTTAATCATTATGGGCTTGGTTTTCCAATGCTTCCCTACTATCTTGACTTCAAGAATGGATTTGGTATTCCAATATTTAGTGATTTGTTTCAATTTTATGAGTAGGTCATTTTGTCCTACCATTTGTGCCAATTGTTTTAGTATTTTTACTTCTTGTTTTGAAAATCAACTGTTTTTTCTCTCTCCTTTCCTTGTTCTTGTCAATTATTTTCCAATCCTATTCTAAGATTTGATCATGTTCCTGTTTAGTGGGATAAAATCCCTCTTCCCCCTCTGAGCTCTCTTCTTCTAATGGTACCACTTCCTGTCATTCGGTATTGGTACCTTGTATTGTGACTACAACCACTTTATTTTTTCTTTTTTTCCAGGGTCTTTGCGATACTCTTTTCCTGTAACACTTTCTTTAGTAATGTATCTGTCATCCCTTCTTTCCTTGTGACATCTCCTTGTTTCCTCTTCTGGGTTCTTGGGAACCTTCTGGAGGAGTCTTGCTCCTTTATTTGTATTATAAATTTGTAGTTCATCATTTTGGTTTTGTGGTGATGTGTTTTTATAATATTGATGTGCCTTATCACAATTGAAGGCCTCATGATCTTCCTGGCTATAAAATCCACATTGTTTTCTTTTCTCTCCCCAACATTAAGTTGCAAAGTGTTACAATTTTTCACAATTAAAGCATGTGGAATTTTCTCTCCTTCCTCTTCCTCGGCCTCTGCCTCCTTAGAATGGACAATTGTTATTGTATGGATCCAAATTTTGGGTGGTGTTTGCAGACCTCTGGTTTTGTTGCCATGGAGGAACTTTGTATCCATTATCCTGTGCATATAGTTTTCTTTTTGCCAATCCTTTTACATATTTCAATGTATGTTGGTATTTATTGCTTATTGTGGTAGATTCTTCCCTTAACTAGAATAGTTGTGATGGGAATTCTTCAGTATCGTGGTCATCCCACTCTCTACAAACCCTGCAATAGAGTGAATTCACCTTTTTGGGTATTGTCAGGAGGTTTACCTGTAATGCATTTTCTTTCTTTTCCCCTAATTCTTTGGGACATTCATTTCTATCATGACCTTCTCTTCCGCAATATGTACACCATATGTTAGGTTTGGGTGTATATATTTCTCTTTTTTCCATAATATCTTGTTGAAGTCTTAACTATTCTACACGTAGTCTAATTTTCTCCAAGACTTTGTTTTCTTTTTCTTTGTCTTGCTTGCACCATGACTAATTTTCAATCTAGTATGTGAATGTAACTAATTCCATATATATGTTAAAATTTCATCCATCAAGTGTTATTCTTTTTTCCGATAGGACTCTAGAGATGAACCACTCAATTTTTTGTTTGTCACTTAAAGGTTCTTCCAATCATCTAGTGACCTCTTTGAATCTCTTGTCAATTTTTTGATTGATTCATCTTCATGTTGTATTAGTTCCTAAAGTTTACTTACTCCTTTTGTACTTGTAATTTTGGTTTTGTAAAATTTTATAGGAAATACTGCTTGACCATTTCCTAGTCTTTTATTATGGTTTAGATAGTTCTTCTAATACCACTATAATGTTTCTCCTCAGATGGATCCAACAAAGTCAAATAGTTTTATGTTGTCTCTTCTTAGGTGTCGTCTCTACCATAGAGACTCTAGAATGAATACATGTTTGATTGCTTCGGTTGTGTCCTATCCAAACATAAGTAATTTCATGGTGGTATTCATGATTGGTTCTTCTTTTGAATCACTATATGTGTATGCTATATTAAATTATTTTTCACTCAATGTATCTATCTTGTCTTCCTCTTCCATGCTTTGTTGTCCTAGATTTTGTTCTACTTCCTTTGTTGAAATCCTTCTTGCTTCTATTGGCATTAGGGGTGACTCATGGTTTGAGAGTTGCATCTATTCAAAGTTTCTCTTCATTCTTGGAGGTGTCCATTTATTCGTTAATATCATTTGATTTTTAGATGGTGTCATTTTGTTATAGGGTGTTAAATTCATATAATTCTCTTGATTTGTTACTGCATCTTTGCTTCTTATCTTCAATACACTTGTGGTTACTAATTCACCCAAGAAATTATCATCAAATGTTGTTGTTACCTATTTTTCACTACGAGCTCAAATAGGTAGAGCTGAATCAAATTCATGAATTATAGGTACAAAAATTTTCAAGTTTTGCTAATTAGAGTATTCATGGTTCATCATAAAGATTAGATTACATTTGAATTACAGTTTTATTGTGCAAGTATTTAAAACAAAAAATTGAAAATTTGCATAATAATGCCTTTTATTCATTTTGACACTGAATCTCGCACAAGCCGCGAGAGTAACTCAATTTTATTATGACAATCAAATAATGATTACATAATTCAATGATAAGCTACACTACTAAAGATAACATAAACAGAAGGAAGAGATGCAATTCATCATTTCCTGTGATGACGAATCGCTTTTGCTTGTGTCTTCAGTTGTTGCATCTCCAAGCTGCAGCCTCGTTTCCGTTCTCCATGAACCTGCAAAATTGTGAAGGAATGGCGTTAGAGATGTACTCTAAGCAATGATGAATTAGATTCTACTCTATGCCTACGCTACCAACATGAAGGTAAATTCAATTCAATCAGGAATTCATCAAATGATTGAGTTACAAAGGTTGACAATCAAGAAAAACATAGTTCAATGGAAGCTTTCGGCTTCGATTATTTTTACTAACTTGTTTGTTTCAATGTGCAGGAATAGGTTCGTCATGTTCCTGATCATCTTATCAGATATGTGGAGTAAAACAGGCTCCCACAAGGGTAGAGCCTGACATATCATAAGGACACCTCTCATTCACATTATTACATGAGAGTCATCAAGTATTATTGTCATCAAGCAGTCTAATGGCATGGTAAAACAGATTGAGCAATTATTTTTTACTCATCATTCAAAGGAAACAATTAAAGAAATTGATTGCATTTATCATCTCTTGTTTCAGCTCTGCCTTTCATTTTTATTCACATTTTGACAAGGCATTGAGCCCCTTTATACTGAAGGGAAAGCATAGCGTTCAACAAGTCAATTGTTTCTTACAAATCCAAAGCAACATTCTCATATTTTAAAATCAATGCAAATCATCACCAAGAGTTCAGTTGATCAAAAGAAATAAAGATATGACAAATAAACAGATACATAATCATAAGAAATGTTAGCTACATTAAGACAAAGTGAACAATTGACTATTATCCAGTCAAAGCTGTGAGGTACAGTTACTAAAGTAAATGCAAGAGCTGATGAGCTTTGAAGGATCAAGTGGCAGCAGCTTATGAGTTAAGTGACAAATGCATTCCAGTATGAGGAATGATGAAAGTTACAAGTGCACACTATTAAACTATAGTTGAACATTACAATAGTGATAGAATCAAAGGTCCAACTTTGAGTTATATAAATAAGCATCATGTGAACAAGAAGGAGCAGTATTGTGATGAATATGAATAAGAAGTACAATCAAGTCATCACTTACACGATGAATTATATAGTCATATCTGTTGATTTTCATTTACTTGAGGAGTGCCATCAGATTTTACAAAGTTCAAGAAAATCATGCATATACAATTATGAGAGAAATGTACAGTTTTAGCTACAACATAATCATGATAATGAGCATTTATCAGAGTAGCAATATAGATTCTACTATGCATAACTCAATGGTTCCATCTACAAAGGCAATGAGGTTTTGAAACCAAGTGTTTACAAGGTAAGAAGAACCATACAAGAATAATGAATACCTACATAAGGGCTCTTTTAAAATTTCATGAAATATTACAAAATAAGGCAAGGATTCGATTTTCAGCACTTATCATCAGAAAATAAGCAAGAAATGCAAAGTTAAGGCTTATTTCATTTGTCTATGGAGAAACCCATCAAAGGCCGCGCACAAAATAAGAGTATTTCAACAGAGGAAAGGCCAAACTATCTGAGAGTGAGCCCGTGGCCTGCAAATACAGGAAAAATGGGGTATAAAGCCACAAGGTTCCTCACGTTTTATCAGTGAAGGAGATGAATGTAGGATATGTTAATTTTTTGTCTTCTAAACTCAACAAAAAGAAGATACAAAATACAGTGAAATCCAAATACCCACATGAAGATAATGCACAGCCATGGCCAGTAATGACAACATCATACAGTTATGGCAGCCTGGAGTTCTCTTTTATTTATAAAGGATCTATCAACTCATTTTATACAGGAAAAGTTTCCAAGAGGCTTGTATTTCAACAGAGAAATAAAGGCAGAAATAGAACTTACCATTATGTCCATGGCTGAGCTCTCTGTGAACTTCAAAATTCATAGGTCAAGCTGCACAGGAATATATACAGGATGCTCAAGCTCTTATGGTGGCCAGAGCCAACAATATGCAAGAAGGATTCAAGAACAAGAGAATGATAAAATATGTCAGAGGAAATGAGTCACAGCCACGGCTTTGAGGCCCAGGAACGCATTAAAATGCTTGAAAGAACTCATATTTACAATAAAATAAACTTCATCTTACATTTTTTGTTCATAATCTTCGAAGAAATCATCAAAATCGACATAAATGGTGCATAGTCGAGCTTCAAACCCCAACTCTAATGGCGGCCAACAGCTTCTTCGTGAAGTTTCTCTCCAAGTCAAATGAACATAATGATTTTTAGGGTTGATATTTTGTTTTGTCTATTCGCCCTAAAAACATAATCAATTTGTTATTGATAACTTTTGACTTCAAGTCAAAAGTTCTTAGGTATTGCATGGTGGTCGACCCTTGCAAATGATACGTTCCCTTATTTTTGATATTTGATATTATATATGCCATATAAGGGTGATGAGGAGTTAACAATAATTCCAAGTATAGTGTGCATGGTTGGCTGATATTTATTTAGTTAAGAATGCAAAATATATGCTAAGTGTGGTCGGCCTTATGAGCTAATGAGGGTGGTCGACTATTATGAGATATTTTAGATATTGCATGGTGATCGCCAATGATTATTTAGTGGAGAATGCATATTTTCAAATATATGCTAAGTATGATATATGAGATGGAGAAACATGCTTTGCTAAATTAGCTTTATTCTTCAAACTTACTTGCATTAATCAATGTAGATTGATTAATTAAATGATGAATTTAAATCATTTAATTAAATTAATCATTTTAAAAATGCAGATAAAGAACATTATGTAAGGCT
This sequence comes from Sequoia sempervirens, assembly GCA_007258455.2. Taxonomy (NCBI): domain Eukaryota; kingdom Viridiplantae; phylum Streptophyta; class Pinopsida; order Cupressales; family Cupressaceae; genus Sequoia; species Sequoia sempervirens. Next base: position 8,715 of record VDFB02093412.1, read on the forward strand.
GAGTTAGAACTATAGCCCCAATTGAAGATTTGTCATGCAAAAATGGACTTTAAGCTATCATGGGTGAGTTGATTAAAGCAAGGTGGATTTTGCATGTTTTGGCCCACATTCAGAGATTTTCAGTTTAGTTTGAGTTACAGATTAGTTGCATACGTTATGACTGCAAGTTTGAGACTGAGTTCACTCATTTTTGCATGAGTTTAAACCTTATTTTCAGGGATTTTTGCTTCTGCTCGGATTTTACCTTAGAATTATCATTTCTCACTGAAATTGACTTTCAGTTACATGTTCATGCACTTTGAAGTGCATTCTCATTGTATATATTGGAAAAAGTTTATCTTTTTTCCTCTAGTTCTTGTTTTTCAGCCTTTGCATTTTGCAAAGTGAATCATCTTGTAACTCAGCTTTCATATTTAGATTAATACAGCATCAGGTTTACAGGTTCAATTTGTGTCACATTTGCAAAGATTCCTTTAATTTCATTGAAATTTAAAATATGCCTTGTCATTACGGTGCTTTTATGAATGGTTTGATAAAGTTTTACTATGTTTAAATATATGAAACTTTAAAATCTTTGTCTCATTTATATTTGCATGTAATCAAATAGTAAAATCACCGGTCTAAGTTTGTGTAAATGAATAATATTCTTCTTTGTTGTGAAAACCTTGTTTTCCTTCAAAGGTGATTTATTCAAACCTCTCTTAGAGTCATTTTTGTGGTCAAACTATTAAGATCAGCTTGTGTGGATAGTTTTCATGAAATTTATTGTGAATCACAGTTGCAGATCTTTATCAATCAGGTGCATCACCTTTCAATTTACAATTTCACATGCATTTAACAATAGTTTTTCTATCCTTTTTCCAGTAAGTTACCAGTTATTAATTTAAAAATCATATAGGAAGCTGACCTAGAATCCAGAGGTTCAATCTCACTATAGGTAACCCACAACCTGAGTTTGATCCAATGTTTCAACAGATTGTTGAATTTAATCATTCAAGCGTTTGGGTGCAATATGATTGACAACAGTTTTTGGCACACCTAGTGGGACTCTGAAGATCACTTAAGAGAAGAAATTCAAAGATACAAGTTGTTGTCTTGGTATATACAACAGCGTATTTTACCTTTCAGAGGTACAAATTTATACCTGGCGACTCCGATCACATCTACTGGTTTCAACAAGTTCAGTGCTGGTATGTTTCAAATTCAAGCTTAATATTCTGATTTCTAGCTAATTATATGAGTAAGATGTCGGGTTTTTATAGTCAGCATGTATACCCACTTTCATTTCATGAAATTCATGTCAATCCACATCCTTATTAGCCATATCAGGCCAATCACGCTGCTAGTTTTATCCCAAACAGCCATGCAATGACTGCCTATCAGCATGCTCAACATGCTTACCTCCCACCCTCCCTTGCCCAGCCTTCAGATCAACATTCGCATGTCCAAAATTAGCTTCAAGAGGTTGATTATATGAAGAATAACATGAAGGATGTATTGTTATACATCGCAAAGAAGATAGAAGAGTTTAGGAGGCAACAGGAGATTGATACACAATGGTAGGAATTAGAGTATTAGGCCTATCTTCATGAGCAGGAATTGGAGACGCAGAGGAGATAGTTTGAAGAAAAGCTTGGAAGGGAGTTAGCTGCAAAAGAAGAGCAGATGAGGTCTTTGCTTCCTCAAAAGCATGATATCCGAACAACTTCTTGCATTTCAGATCAGTTTCAAGAGGAAGAACTTCCAATGTATGAAATCAAAAAATTTACAACCATTCATCCTTCGCAAGTAGAGGAAACTAATATAGTACAACCTAGTGTGGTTACAGAGCAGCCCATTGATAAGGACACCTTACTCCTCATGGAAAAGGTCAGAAATGTAAACCCATTGCATTTAGCTTTGGAAGTTTACCGATTAGAACAACAAAAGAATGAACAGAAGGAGCAGGAGGTTGTGGCTACTTGTACTGTGTTCCCAGCTCAAAATTACCATATTACATGCGAAGATGATATTGGTTCAAACTTACTGCTGAACCCCTTGGATTTTGACTCATTTGAAAAAAATTCTAATGTTGTTTATAAGATGGCTGAAAGGAAAATGCAGGAATTACTAGTTAAAGATCTTCACTTGCAGAGAGAGGATGCCTCAGCTTCATTGGAAAAGGCGCCACATGAGGAGGAGTGATCAGTTTATTTGTTTGACCAACTACCCGGTTTTATTGAGCAAGCTGAAAAGAGCACACAGTAGCCTGACTTACCAGTTAATTTGAAACACTCAGAAGATATTCCAAAGCATGATGTTTTGTTGGTTTGAGATGAGATTGAGACCTCAATCCATTTGAGACAGCAAGAGTACGTTTCTGTTTTGGAGGTTAATGAAAATAATTTGCATGATGTTTCCCAAATTGAACAATCAAGCATATTAGAATTTGTGTTTCAAAAGGATGATCTTGAATCTAAGGTAAGCCCTCTCATGCCACAAAGCAATGAAGATGATGAAGAGGCCCTATTTTGGAATGACCTTGAATCCTTTGTTTCAAGTTTAGATGACAACGAGAGCAAATTGAACATGTTCATGTAGAGAAAATTGAAAGTGAATCTCAGAATTTTTTTGATTTATTTGATGAACTTCCTCAATTTGTTGATGAAAATGAGGATATCACATGCACAATAGCATCTATGCTTGGTATGGAGCAACTAAATGATAAAAATCATCTGAATTTAATGCACAGTTATGAGTTAGATGAGAATATGTTTTCAAGCATCATAGAGACTTTTTGCTCTCACATAGATAATAAGCTAATACTATATGAGCCAGCAGCATGTGATCAGCCTGTTCAGGCCAAAGGAGCAAGCATTCCTTTAGTTCGTTTATATGAACTGACTCCTTCAGATCAAATTGGAATTGAGCTAGAAGATAAAATATCATCTTTGGATAAAGTAACAACAAATACCAGTCAAGAAACCAGGAGGCCAAGCTTTATCCTCTCAAAAGGGTGCCCGATCAGGTATTTATCCAAGGAGGAGTCTACAAAATTACAACAATACATGATTCTTCCAAGGCATGTGTTTACAACGTGCCAAGAGCAGCAACAGGTTAATCTTATTCATATGCCTCAGACTATCATCTTTAATGATCAGTCAGCTAAGGAAGGTATGCTTTTTATGATGATCCAAACTATGCTAGCAACAGTTTTTGAACAGAAGGAGCTGCACTTAATTAAATGTCTATACTTCTTTTTGATTAATCTCACGGATTTGAAGCATCCTTTGTTGTTAAGAAAGGGCAACTATTTCTCACAACTAGTAAATGGTCATGTCTGAGTACTAACATTGTTGGTTAGTGTAGGGTAGGATAGAGTTATGCTTTCAATAAGTGCCCCATGGCACGTTTCATTTTAGTTTCAGTTATGTTTTCAATAAGTGCCTGCTGGCACGTTTCATTTTAGTTTTGTCATGTTTTCAATAATGTGCAGTTGTTGCACCTAGTTTTTCAGATTTTGTCTTCAATAGAATTGTAGCAATTTCTTTCAGTTTGTGTGTTTGAAGCTAACTTACAGTTTTCTGAGTTAAAACAGAGCATAGATGGACTCCATGCCCAATGGATAAGCTATATATTGGTCTATTGTGTTTAGCAGGCAAACGCTCCGTAGAGGTCGCCAATTTGTTACCTATTTTTCACTACGAGCTCAAACAGGTAGAGCTGAATCAAATTCATGAATTATAGGTACAAAAAATTTCAAGTTTTGCTGATTAGAGTATTCATGGTTCATCATAAAGATCATATTACATCTAAATTACAATTTTATTGTGCAAGTATTTAAAATAGAAAATTGAAAATTTGCATAATAATGTCTTTTATTCATTTTGACACTGAATCTCGCACAAGCCGCGAGAGTAGCTGAATTTGATTATGACAATCAAATAATGAAAAAAGAATTCTATGATAAGCTACACTACTGAAGATAACATAAACACAAGGAAGAGATGCAATTCATCATTGCTTGTGATGATGAATCGCTTTCGCTTGATGTCTTCAGTTGTCGCGTCTCCAAGCTGCAGCCTCGTTTCCACGCTCCATGAACCTGCAAAATTGTGAAGGAATGGCGTTAGAGATCTACAAGCATATTTGTTTCAAGTACCAGATGATAACATCAGAAAGGTAGTCAAGGACAGTAATCAAAGTCACTTTCAAGGACAGCTTTGAATATCAAATGGTCACCAAGTTATGAGAAGACAGTCTATAATCATAAATAACTTGGGACAGCAACATTATCATAACAAATGTTAGCTACATTAAGACAAAGTTAACAATTGACTATTATCCAGTCAAAGTTGTGAGGTACAGTTACTAAAGTAAATGCAAGAGTTGATGAGCTTTGAAGGATCAAGTGGCAATAGCTTATGAGTTAAGTGACAAATGCATTCCAGTATGAGGAATGATGAAAGTTACAAGTGCACACTATTAAACTACAGCTGAACATTACAACAGTGATAGAATCAAAGGTCCAACTTTGAGTTATATAAAGAAGCATCATGTGAACAAGAAGGAGCAGTATTGTGATGAATATGAATAAGAAGTACAGTCAAGTCATCACTTACACAATGAATTATACAGTCATATCTGTTGATTTTCATTTACTTGAGGAGTGCCATCAGATTTTACAAAGTTCAAGAAAATCATGCATATACAATTATGAGAGAAATGTACAGTTTCAGTTGTAGCATAATCATTATAATGAGCATTTATCAGAGCATCAATACAGATTCTACTATGCAGAACTCAAGGGTTCCATCTACAAAGGCAATGAGGTTTTGAAACCAAGTGTTTACAAGGTAAGGAGAACCATACAAGAATAATGAATACCCACATAAGGGTTCTTTTAAAATTTCATGAAATATTACAAAATAAGGCAAAGATTCAATTTTCAGCACTTATCATCAGAAAATAAGCAAGAAATGCAAAGTTAAGGCTTATTTCATTTGTCTATGGAGAAACCCATCAAAGTTCGTGCAGAAAATAAGAGTATTTCAATAGAGGAAAGGTTGAACTCTCTGAGAGTGAGTCCACGGCCTGCAAATACAGGAAAAATGGGGTATAAAGCCACAAGGTTCCTCACATTTTATCTGTGAAGGAGATGAATTTAGGATATATTAAATTTTTGTCTTCTGAACTCAACAAAAAGAAGATACAAAATACAGTGAAATCCAAATACCCACATGAAGATAATGCACAGCCACGGCCAGTAATGACAACATACAGTTATGGGCCTGGAGTTCTCTTTTATTTATAAAGGATCTATCAACTCATTTTATATAGGAAAAGTTTCCAAGAGGCTTGTATTTCAACAGAGAAATAAAGGCAGAAATAGAACTTACCATCATGTCTGTGGCTGAGCTCTCTGTGAGCTTTAAAATTCATAGGTCGAGTTGCACAGGAATATATGCAAGAGGCTCAAGCTCTTATGGCGGCCAGAGCCAACAATATGCAAGAAGGATTCAAGAACAAGAGAATGATAAAATATGTCAAAGGAAATGAGTCACATCCGCGGCTTTGAGGCCCAGGAACGCATTAAAATGCTTGAAAGAACTCATATTTACAATAAAATAAACTTCATCTTACATTTTTTGTTCAGAATCTTCGAAGAAATCATCAAAAGCGACATAAATGGTGCATAGTCGAGCTTCAAACCCCAGCTCTAATGGTAGCCAACAGCTTCTTCGTGAAGTTTCTCTCCAAGTCAAATGAACATAATGATTTTTAGGGTTGATATTTTGTTTTGTCTATTTTCCCTAAAAACATAATCAATTTGTTATTGATAACTTTTGACTTCAAGTCAAAAGTTCTTAGGTATTGCATGGTGGTCGACCCTTGCAAATGATGCGTCCCCTTATTTTTGATATTTGATATTATATATGCCATATAAGGGTGATGAGGAGTTAACAATAATGCCAAGTATAGTGTGCATGGTCGGCTAATATTTATTTAGTGAAGAATGCAAAATATATGCTAAGTGTGGTCAGCCTTATGAGCTAATGAGGGTGGTCGACTATTATGAGATATTTTAGATATTGCATAGTGGTCGCCAATGATTATTTAGTGGAGAATGCATATTTTCAAATATATGCTAAGTATGATATATGAGATGGAGAAACATGCTTTGCTAAATTAGCTTTATTCTTCAAACTTACTTGCATTAATCAATGTAGATTGATTAATTAAACGATGAATTTAAATCATTTTAAAAATGTAGATAAAGAACATTATGTAAGGCTGATTTAGAACTATAGCCCCAACTAAAGATTTGTCATGCAAAAATGGACTTTAAGCTATCATGGGCGAGTTGATTAAAGCAAGGTGGATTTTGCATGTTTTGGCCCACATTCAGAGATTTCTAGTTCAGTTTGTGTTACAAATCAGTTGCATACATTATGACTACAAGTTCGAGACTGAGTTCACTCATTTTTGCATGAGTTTAAACCTTATTTTTAGGGATTTTTGCTTCTGCTCGGATTTCACCTTGGAATTATCATTTTCTCACTGAAATTGACTTTCAGTTACATGTTCATGCACTTTGAAGTGCATTCTCATTATATATATTGGAAAATGTTTATCTTTTTTCCTCTAGTTCTTGTTTTTCAGCCTTTGCATTTTTCAAAGTGAATCATCTTGTAACTCAGCTTTCATATTTAGATTAATACAACAGCAGGTTGACAAGTTCAATTTGTGTCACATTTGCAAAGATTCCTTCAATTTCAGTGAAATTTAAAATCTGCCTTGTCATTACGGTGTTTTTATGAATGGTTTGATAAAGTTTTACTGTGTTTAAATATCTGAACCTTTAAAATCTTTGTCTCATTTATATTTGCATGTATTCAAATAGTAAAATCACAGGTCTAAGTTTGTGTAAATGAATAATATTCTTCTTTGTTGTGAAAACACTATTTTCCTTCAAAGGTGATTTGTTCAAACCTCCCTTAGAGTCATTTTTGTGGTCAGACTATTAAGATCGACTTGTGTGGATAGTTTTCATGAAATTTATTGTGAATCACAGTTGCAGATCTTTATCAATTAGGTGCATCACCTTTCAATTTACAATTTCACATGCATTTAACAATAGTTTTTCTATCCTTTTTCTAGTAAGTTACCAGTTATTAATTTAAAAATCATATAGGAAGTTGGCCTAGAATCCGGAGGTTCAATCTCACTATAGGTAACCCACAACCTGAGTTTGATCCAATGTTCAACAAATTGTTGAATTTAATCATTCAATCGTTCGGGTGCAATCTAATTGACAACAGTTGTATTGTAGATTTTTTGTACCAAAGTTTCTAATGGTTACCACTCCTTATCTATCTTATTTCTAGGAGGCGTCATGATTCTTATTACCACTTGTTCCATTTATTCTTTGGATTTTACATAGTCTTCAATTTCTTCTTCTATGTTTTGAATGATTTGGTTCATTTTGTTTATGCTAGAACCTAAATGTGGAATTTCTTCTCTATCATCTTTGGTAGCACCCACAATGGTGTGCTCTTCTTTTTCTTCTCTAGCAGCACCCACATTGGTGCACTCAACAACACCCTCAATGACACACTCACTCTCTTTGTTATTGTTATCTTCTACAACTTCCAGGTTCTGTTCCTTAGCCCTCTTCTCCACCTCTTCCATTCTTTTGTGGTATTTTTCTTGTCTTTCCTAAATCTATTTTAACCTCCTTTCTTATGCATTAATATCCATTCCCAAATTAATTATTTCAATTACCTCTCTTCTTCTCTTGTTATATCCTATTCCCATGTATTTTTCAGGTTCGAACTTTCATTAGTCCTTTTATATATCTCATGGGTGAAATAAATTTTTTGAACAGTTGCACCTTTTCAGGGGTCTTTTCAAATCCCTTCCCCTTTCCATTTTTCATCCCTTAATGGCCTACCCCGCTCTCATAGAGGTGGCCCTTAAGATCTAATTCCAATCAATTTTTTTCCAACTTTCTTTCCTTCTTTTTCTTTATGATTTCTTTATTGTTCTCTCTAGGGTCCCAACAATGGAACCAATATTGGCAAGATGAATGGAGAAGTACAATCTGGAGATTTGTACCTTAGGACCTCTTATCTATTTAGTTTATATCCCAAAGGATATAGTAAGAGAAATAAGCGATTGTGATAAGATATTAGGGTGAATCACAAGACTAGCAAACTATACTAACATGACAAAGAGACATTCATCCATTCATAATACATGTATAGATAACTCCTTATATCTCCTTATATTATATTATATTGTATACAAAAAGATAGGTCTTAGTCTTTGCTCATATATATCTTCCATATATCAATATTTATCCTTATCTACTTTTGCATATTATTTACATTGCATATATGTGCATTCCCATGAAGGGACATGTCTCCTAGTTACAACTAATGTCTCTTTCATCCTCCGTGGACCCTTTGCAATAACCCATGGTAGGTTTTTTCATTTCAGCCTTTGACCTGCTAACGGTGTTCTACATAGGCTAGATATAGATTGACACAATTGGAACCAATAGATGGAACACAAGGCACACCTAAAATGGATGTTTCCTATCAAGTTGTGGAGGGATTTTTTGTAGTTGTATTGAATGTTTTTCAAACTCTTTTCCCATGTGTATGTATGCTTTGAAGTTAAATCTTGGATTGCATGTGCCCATCTATTTTTGTTTCCTTTGTCTAACACAATGGTTTGTGGCAACTTGTGAGCCCAAATTTCCTTCAAGAATTTGGAAATTCCTTTCTTACCATCTTATAGGATATCAAAATTGTATATCTTCAATAAATTTTCAACTACCACATAAACATAACCATGACCATATTTTGGTTTATGTATGATAGCCATGGAATCCTCCATCAAAATTGACTACCAAGTTTTTTCAGGAGTTGGCACACTATGCATGTTGTGACATGCTAGCTAAAAGCATTTTTGTATCTTTAGCTAGTAAAAATATAATGACAATATTTTCTACCCTAAAATGACTTACTACTTGACTCTAGTGTGCATTCCAAGCTATTTTCTTAAATTCTTGATGAAATGCAAATATGTCTCAAATCTCATGAAAATCCATCATGCACATGAAATTTGGAAATATATTTATTGATGCCTCATAAGTTTAACAAAGTAAGAAGTTACTACCATTATATTTAGGCCAATGTGCAGTTTCATGAAGATGACAATTAAGCATTGTTGACTATTGTACATGTGGAGATCAGGTAAGATAATTGATAACTTTATTTGACACAACCTTTTTTTGCTTGATGTTGATTTAGAACTAATATATGAAAGCAAGAAAACTTCATCAAATGGAAGTCATTCTACATTTTTATTTGAGTCTACATAAGTTAAAGAGGTTTGTAATTGTGTAAATGAATGTCTTTTTTCTAAGATTCTAGTGAATGCAGCATCAACATGCTTGCAAAAGGGCATAGGGATCTCTATTGTATGTAAAAGGGAAAAAGGAAATAATTTAATCAATTAGTTCTAATCATGCAAATTTATGATGTAAACGACAACTGATTTCACAACTATTTAGACATGAAACAATATTGCAACTCAAGAAACAATTTTTAGTGCATAAGTGTGTGAACATTCTCAGTTCCCTAGTGACCACAACATTCTTTCCTAGATCTACCATCCTCTCTCTGGTGATACTCTCCCTCTCTAATCTAGAGGGGAAGAAGGTCATCTCTTGCATCCACCTCATTGAAACAATGCAGTAGTTAGCCTATTATCATAAACATATGCATATATATGATTATTTCACTCTTCATAATAGAATGTCTTTTACTTTCAACATAAAGTATTGGAATTTTCAAATAATTCAACCCTTATCATATTACCAATTGATATTGATCTATTAAACCACATATTTAATGATCATAATCTTAGTCTAAATATCACAACCAAAATCAAAATCAGCATATAACATAGTCTATAAGGGTGATGAAAACAAGATGTAACAGTTACTTAGGATTACATCAATTGGGTGCTTTACCTAATGAAGCAACTAATCTCTTTTGAGTATTATGAAGATCTCTCACCCTTCCATTATTTCATTAACATGTATTTCACACACAATTGGGAAGTCTAAATGAATCTATGTCTTTATGATCATCATCATTTCCTTTTGGATCTTGACGATTAGGTTCCAAAATTTTCATCTTGATGACTCACCTTTTGACACTATTTCATGTTGAACAAAAAGATTTTGGTATAAAATGTTGTATTTGTTATCTTGTAGTGTTGATCTCCTAGAATGATGATGGCACTATGAGGTCTTGAATTGTAAACAGCACATTACTAAAAAAAAAAGTAGGTTTTCCCAAGAATATCACACCTTTCAAGGATAGAACAACATAAATTATTTTAGATCAAAAATACTTGATTGTGTGTGGGATGTCGTAGAGTTAACTAAAATCTATCCCATCACAATTAAAATAATTGACTAGGTACAATTGAGGATAGGGTTTAGTAAGAATATTCATCTTATTGATGACATCCATAAAAAAAAATATTCTTTTGATCTCCATATGTAGAATCACTCTTGATCCAAAGGGAAGACACAAGAAAAAAATGTAGCAATATGGATTTGTCTCCATGATTCTTTTATTTTTCTAAAATATATATTTTTTAGGAATATAGGTGTTCATGTTGGTGCTATACTTTTGTTTGTGTCTCAAATAAAAATGTTTGTTAAGCCTGACACTCTTCACCTCATTGCCATCTACTTTTGTGGGATCCACTCCACTATCCTATATACATCTTGAGATTTCTATCTTGTTGTAAAAATGTTGTCATTGATGTCAAAGGCATCTTGGTGATTGTGGTTACCTAAATAAAATTAAATAGAAAAAAAATTAAATGTTTTATTATTTATGAGGTCGACCCCCTTTGGAGCCACCCCATGTTGGGGAATGAAATTGGGCCAACCCCCTAGAATGATGTGCCCACCTTTGGGAAAATAAAATAAAATAAATTAAATTATTAAATGATGCTAAGTGGGATGACCCCCCTTGGAGAGTCACCTCTCTTGGATGAAGAGGCTTGTGGGCAAGTATAAATAGAGGATTGTGAGAGAAGTAAAAGGAATATATTTACAAGGAATATTATTCACATGATGAGTACAAATAAAAAAGATATTTGAACATATTTATGAAAGATATGTGAGCAGATTTATGAGAGATCTTTACCATAAGTTTTGTGATACGAGAAGAGAAATAAAAGGAAGATCATTGCAGATTTTGTGAAGAAATTATTGCAGATTTTGTGAAGACATTATAGTATATTTTATGAGACATATGTAAGCAAATTTATATCAATGATTTGGTGAGGAAAAAAGAAGAAACAAAGGGAAGATTATGGAAAATGCATGAGAAGATATATTGCAGATTTGTGAGCAGAAATTAAGGCAAAAATATTTGTGAAAGGAATGCATTATTGTGATAAGATTTATGAGAGAATTCATTGCAATATCTAAATAAAATTTGTGATCAAAGTTGTGAAGAAAAGTGTATCAACATTTAAATCTTGAGAGAAAATATCATCCATTGAAGAATTTGGAGGTTGGTTCCTATCAAAGAAGAGATTGGTGTATCTTGTTGAGTTGGTGCTCAGTTGTGGAGATTGGAGTCTCCAGTGGGTTGGTGCCTACAATATAAGTGACAATAAGCAACAAAGAAATCTACAGGTGTACCATGCTAGCTGGATGCAACTTTGCAAGGCAAGTAAGTGAAATAAAAACATTCATATACAATGCATTTGAAGAGAAAAAGGAGCTTTCGTGTGTTTCATTTAGCAAGAATGTGTACAAATGTCATTGTCAAAATCAAGCTAAACGTTAGAATTGCATGGAATAGAAAACATGTTTTTGATAAGTAGTTGGAAAGCATCAATTAAGTTGAGCTTCATTGTATCTATACACTTCAAGCAAGAATGGAAAGAAAAATATTGCTAACAGTGTGTGCATCATGTTGGAGAGATACAAACAATGCAAGGAGGATAGTTTGTTCCATTAAGGATGATCTCTACGTTAAAAGAAATCTACATTATGAGAACAAGCAAATAAAGCTACATCAGTAGGTGTTTGAGCTTGAAAAGGTGAAGTCATTTTGCTTTCAGAATAGTGAGCTTATGCTACAATGAACTAGGGTTTCAAAATGAAACAAATGCAATGGTGCCCAGTTCGAGCCTTTAAGAGAGAATCCACATTTGTTTACATTTAAACACTTCAAAATGCAGTGATTAAGGTATTTAGAGCTCATAAACAAATGACAAATGGACTCAGCTAGTGCTCTCATGGCCATGTCCTGAGAGTAATTTTCTCTCACAAATGGTGATACCCATTTAGGGTATTGTGTTCTAAACACAAACACGGAGTAAATCAAGTGTTTTGAGCTTATTATTATAGGAGCCTGTCAGCATAAAATGAAAATAATGGAGCTAATGGTCATGGCCGTGATGGGTTTGTAAACCCAAAAAATGAAACTAACATGTTGCTTGTGCATATTCAAAAAAGTATGAGAAATGAAAATGCATAGAAACCCTAGCTAGTGCTCTCATGGCTGCAGCCTAAGAGAAATATTTTTCATCACAAAATAGCATACCCATTTGGGTTTTTGTTTTCCAAATGAAAATACAGAGGGAAAAAACTATAGTTGAGCTTGTGCCAACATTACAACTCAGAAAAGTAAAGATATTAAAGTCAATGGTTGTGGCCATGAAGGGTCTGCAAAACCTTGAAACAAAAACAAAATACTTAGTTTTCTCCAGATTGTATCTTCTTTTCAAATACCATTCATTTCTACATAATGGGTCGAGCCCAGAAAATATTGTTTTCTACAAAAACAAAGAAACACATATGGTGGGTAATCAGTCACTGTGGGCGGTGGGTCAGAGACAGGCAGTGCCACAGTTAAATCGAGACCAGTCAGCCAGGTCAGGTGGAGTCAGTCTGGTGGGGCCTGTGGTGAGGTGCCAGCCAATTCTCAATGTGGACTGCCAGTTCGAATGTGATTTTAATCACATTTGTTTTCAAAACCAAATGCCATATTAATGCCTTATGAGTGGTCTTGCCTAGGTTGAACCTAGCCTTAATTCTTTTCTCTGATTTTTAGAGAAAATCATACATGCTTTGATCCTTTCATTCTAGGGTGAGCTTGCCTTGTTCCTTAGAAGTATTGCAGGCTTTGCATAGAAATCAAGTGAAGGACCTTAGGTATCATAATTTTGTCTAAGTTTTGAGTACCCTAGGTTTCCCTCTTTAACTATAGAGTAAACATAATATGTGCCTGAATTAATTTTTATGATTTTTTATAGAAAAATCAATTCAATAGGGGTCTCATCTTTTTTGATTTTGCAAAGTATGAAACTTTACTCAGAATGGAAAAATTAGAATATTTAAGTTCAAACTAAAGACAAGCTAGTATCAAAAGGGAATGTAACAGAGCTTTCTATTTCTGAAACTACAAATTGTAAAACATTAATTAAGAAATATTCTTATGAATTGCTTAATTAATTGTTATCTAAAGCAGTTATTGAGTTCTCATTGAAAGTTTTTATTTCGAGTTGGAGTTCTTGGGAAGATTTGGGAAAGAGATGACAAACCGGACTTTCTATTTTCAGTTCTTGAGTTGTTTGCACTTGATTTTGAGGATTTTTGGATGGACCCTTTGGAGATGGAAATTTTCCATCTTTTTGAGGCAGTTTGGAGTAGATTTTTGGCACTATTTTTCAGGCTTTTTCCTTGAGCTCGAAAATTGAAAAGTTGTCATTCTGAGATGCAGATGAAGCTAATTTTTCTATTCTAATTATTGATGTCACTTGCAGGCTATAAGTTTGAGAAATTTTGAATTTATCAGGGTTCATAATTCTATTTCTTGCTCTCATATTCACTGCAGAGAGACTTGTAAACTCTTTTGAATCATATTTTTAGCTTGTACTCCTTCATCTCAATAAAACAACAGGCTTCTCCTTCCCATCTTCTTGTTTTAAGTTTACAATATCAATTGATGTTGACTGTGATTCTAGAGTTGAATCCTCTTTATGTCTTGGTTTTGTGAATTTTTTTCATGAGTCTATTCTAATTTAGGTTGCATCTTGTGTTTCATTGGTGAGCCTTTGTGCAAATTACTGATGAATTAGGTAGTTTTAGATTAGGATTGTGAGAATCAGGTTTTAAAAGAGATTGCTGTGAGCATTAAGTTGTCAAGACCACTGAATTTCTAGTTAATCATCTTAGACTGCAGGATTTACTTTTCAGCTTTCTTCCTCCGCTTTTCCCATGAAAGTATTTAGATTAGATGTTTTATTAGAGGGAACCATCCCACTCTGGATATTTTCTCTTACTCATTGATTTACCCACAAATCATAGAGTGTTTCCATGTTGCAACAGAATAGCCAAGCTCAGCTTGACTAAGGGTGCAATCCTGAATTCCAACAGTTGTTTTCCCTTGTGTTAAAGGGGGAGAGAAGACTTGTAGATAAATGAGTGTTGACATTAATGAAAAAGGGGGAGATTTTTGGCAATAGGTTTTTTCATTGATGTCAACTCAAGATTGGTTGTCTTTGATGTCAAGTGTGTGTGTTGAGATTCGTACAATACTCTGAAGTTGGTTGATGAGCAGAGATATTTGTTGACACAAGTCAGCAATGTAGTATGAGGAATAATGGTGATCAATCTGATGTCTAAGTGTGATGCAAAGGTGGGTACACTTGTTCCAATATGTTTCTAGTATGCCTATATTGATATCTTACCATTTCATTGTACCACACTTAGAGATAAGTTACAGAAGACTTGCTAAGGTATTCATAGTGTATACTCCAAGACAAAGTCATGATATTTTGGTTTGCATCCCTCCGTAGAGAAAGCTTTTGTTGACGGTTTAGAAGACAAGATGGTCAAGATGTGAAGGTGTTATATCTAATAATTCAATTCATTACACCTTGTACAGTGAAAGTTATAAATGACAGTATTTCGGTATGGGCTCTGGTAAAGTAAAGTGTTGATGAAGACCTGATGGAATGCTCTGCATTCCTCTCATCTGATAGATGTGGTTGTGTGGACTTGGGGTTATGTTCAGAGAGGCATGTGGGTTCATCCTTGAAATTCTTAGATGGTTTGGTGTAAAGCAATGCAACATTCTATGTTTTGAAGTGCTACAATCTGTCTGGAATGCTTTATTTTCATCAGCTCAATATGTTTCTCTTCTTGTGCTAGCATATGATGATCATTTTCTTCAAGAGAAGGTTGAAGAGATATTGTGCATAATCTACATTATTTTCATCTTTTTCTGCATAAATTTTTTGGTCTCTCCCTGATGGTGCAAAGTTTAACAATTGACAGTTTTGGTGGTGTTGTCATTGTTTGGGCCAACAGGATTGTTTCCTTCATCTACGGTTGGTCTTGATTAATTAATATTGCTTTGGAGTACGTGTTGATATGTTTTTTGGTCTTGATATGTCGTGTGTTGATCCATAACTCATTTCTCTTCATAATGTATATGTTTGGAGCTGACCTGTGTGATATCATATGTTTCTTATAAAGGTCATCTTGGAACCGACCTAACCAAGGTTTTGAGTTGTTGCAGAGTATATTTATAGACGATCAAAATCATTTGTGATGGTATTGGTGAATGGTGAATTGAATATGTACATAGTGTTGAATATGAAGTGTGCAAAGTTAGTATGATGGATTAATTGTGTGAAAAAAGGTACTGCAACATCAACATATGTTGGATGCTTCTTTATAGCAATTCTTATTCATATTTCTCATTATAATTTTCATGGATCTTGCTTTGAGATAGTGAGTCTCAACAAGTCCTTATATATTTCCCTAAGGTTGTGTGCCTTAGTTTGCAAGTTCTTAGGCATTAAGCATTAAACAACATTGTCATTGTGTAAGCAGTGAGCTTCATATATTATGAGTTAACTCTCATCGTGGTTTTTCCCTCATTGGGTTTTCCACGTAAAAATATTGGTGTCCTTGTGTTGTGCATGTTTACATTGTTGATCTTCTTTCACTTAATGTTATGTGATGTTTTAATTTGAAAATTGGAATGGTTAGTTTTAATATATGTTGATTCACCCCCCTTGTCTCAGCACTACAGTGTGTTCAACAAGGGTCACTGTATTGGTTAGTCAACCAATGATAGTTTCGAAACTATGTGTAAATAAATAGTATGGTGTGTCATCCAAAGATAGCATGGGATGATAAAATAGGTCCAAGTTTAGGTTCCTATGGAAGCACACAACATCATGTTCTTTTGGCGGAAACAAATTTGATTTAGGACCAACCTATTACATGTTTCATGTAATTTTAATTTAGGTCCACCTTATGTCATCCTGATTAATTATAAATCCATGGCTGACATGAATTGAGTTTGTTGTAGTGTTTTATATATAATCATCATCTCACTTCACATGACAAAATAAGTGAAGGTGGTAAGTGAATGTATATATGTAATTGTGTGAGAACAAGTTGTGTGAGTGAGTGTTATTCAAAGCCAATTACATCTCAATCATTATGTGCCATCACAAGAATATCATAAGGAATGTAGAAGAGTGTTTGAAGTGAGTTTGAATCTTATGTAAGTTGTGTAACTAGCATTGAAGATCCACAAGTTGTATCTTTGTAATTTGGTAGGATTGGTGTTCTACTTATTGAGTTGGTGCTCAGATCTTTGTATTGGGGATTGGTGTCTCAAGTAGGTTGGTGCCTACAAATACAATTGGGGATTGGTGTCTCAGGTAGGTTGGTGCCTACTTCATATTGTAAATTCTATTATTATTTTCCTACTTTGTGAGGCTAGATTTGGATAGTAGATCCAAGGAGCTATTATCACTGTGGTTTTTCCCATCTTTGGTTTCCGTGTATATTTGGTGTTCTCATGTGTGAATGTGTGCTTATGTGGTTGCTTGATTATCAATTGTTGTTTTGATTTCAATTTTCATGACTGGATATGTGTGTTGAAGTAAAGAGTTTTAAATTGATTTGATCTACTCATTCACCCCCCCTCAGTAGATTATGTGTCCTTCATTTTGATGATACAAATATAGTATAGAAAATGCATCCTCCACCTAGGGTCATAATTGAAAGACCCACTAATGGTAGATTGCTTATAAATTTTGATACAAATGGATAAATTGTAGATGATATTAGGGCTCAAGCTTGCACTTAATTTATACAAGATGGCCATCTTATTACCACTAAGGAATTCAATGAATTTGTCCTTAAGAATAAAGGAGAAGAACTACAATTGAGGATAATAGACAAAATCCTCACAGAGAAAGAGAAAAAGGAAATAATTGTAGAATTTTGGGACAGTGTGAAGAAGGAAATGGATTCTATGACCCCTCAGAGGGGCAGAGAATTGGTGAGGAGTGTAGAATTCCTTCTCTTACCGGGATGGGACATACCATCTGTTATTGCATTTGACACCATCATGAGGTGGGAGGAAAAGACCCAGTTTTGAATTCAAAGGAGCAAGTTGATGCCTTCTACTTTGGGTTAGGTTTTAATCCAAGGCATGAGACCTTCGTAATTTGGTCTATTGCCCCAGAGACCAACAAACCACAAGTAATAAATGATTCTAGTGAGCTCATTGGAAATTTAATTATTAGAAGAATAGGGGACACATGCCACCCAAGAATCCTCCTTTACAATGAAGGAAACCCTATTCGTTGAAGCGATAGTAAAGAAGATACAAGGGGACTTGGATAGGGAAAATGCCATAAATTTGAAATTATACGAGTAGTTGAATATGGCTATAGGATTTCTACCTCCACCACAACCAATAATTGAGGCCCAAGGATCATAGGAAAAGGATAACTTAGCCCTTGAGGTTAAAATTTTGAAAGAGAAGCTCAAGCAAAGCAAGGAAGAGGCCAGAGCAGCAAAGGAGGGAGCAGTCAAAAAGGTATATGATTTTGTTGTTAACATTTTGGGGTACAAGTTGTCAAACATTTTGTTCCAGGTAGATAAGGTTTGGGACAACTATAGAATCTTAAGGGATGCATATCCTAGCCATACTCAAACAGGAGTTAGGCTAAAGTGCTTTCAGGTCAGTTGTTCCCCTAGAGTTACACTATTAAAAATTATTGCTAGAAGCTCCATTTTTTATTGTAGTACAATATCTGATATTCTCGGTAGATCAATTTTATTGGATGACATTATTAGTCAACATGATATGTATAAGAACCTTATGAGAAGAGAATTAAATACCTTTGAAGGTTTTGAAGAGTTCTACATGCCTCCTATTTTGAATGAGGGAGAGATAAAGCCCTACAAGGAGTGGAGGTCAATCTTTGCTAACATTCTCACTCCTATGTATAATAAGATAAATAAAAATGGAGTATATGTAGAACAACGGAACCTAAGTATGGATTTAATCTCTAAGTTGGAGTAAAACATGATAGGCTTTTCTAACACAGTGCAAGTTTTGATAGGTGATCATTACAAGGCACATATAATTAAGGTTAATCAATTTCTCCCACCTAGAGGTGATATGTCAACATCACATGATAAAGATAAGGAAAATGATGGTGCAAAGATTTGAGTTGTGTTTCAATTTATCATCACCAACCAACATAAATGCAAGTACAAAAAGCAGGGATGGGAATGTTAGAAATGTCTTATCACCATCAAGGAGCAATTTTGAAGAAATCAAACCCATACAACAATGTAAATGCTCCAAAATATCTTCAACCAATTTTTGAGCAGTTACTCCTTGTGTATAAATGTATTTTATCCTTTTGTAACAGTGTGACCATTTATTGCTAAGAAGAAGGAGTTGTTGGATATGATCGAAAGGAATAGAAGCCAACAACTTGAGGTGGCCAACACCCTAAGTAGTTTGAATTAGTGTCTGGTCTTCCTCTTAGTTGCTTTTTGTTTCCTATTGGGTGTTGGGTTTTTTTTCCTATTGTTTTTCTATTTTGATGTTGTTGGGCGTTGTTGTTAGTTTATTGTCTCATCTTTAGACTAGCACCCATTTTGTTATGTTTTTTGGCTGTTGGGTTGCTACTGGTGACTTTATAAAAATCTTGTTTAGCAACACTTAGTATCTTTTGTTGTAAAGGGTTTTGGGTCCCTTCAAAACCTATTTTTCCCATATAATCAAAACAGTGTGACCATTTAGATTTTGTCTTTAGAAAATTAAGCGATGAATGAGTTTTTTTGCTTGTTTCTTCCCTTGTGTCTATAAAAGGGAATTTTGAACCTCATTTTTAGGATCCTAAGTCCTTAGTTCTTATATTCTTTGTATAGAATTAAGTCTTGTATAGTTAAGTCTTTTGAAGTTCAAAAAGAGAATATTGTAACTTTTCTCTGTAATGGCAACAAATAACTCAATTTTGCTCATATGAATACAAATAATACTATTAATGTCTCCATATTGTAATAAGAACAAGCATCAACCTATTCCTCCAGCATCAAAACAAATGACCCTATCTAGGTTTATTATTAAGAGGAATTATTCATTTCTTGACTCTGTAAAGGATAAGGCACTGGTCAAATTGATTCACAGAACTCAAGCCTAAGGAGAGTCAAATTTAAAATTGAAATTTACCTTTACTGTTATTTATATTTTGTTTATGCTCATTTCACACCATTATAACACAAAGTTATAAAGGATTTTGAAGATGATTTATCCCATCAGTCTCAACCTCTTAAATTTTGTTAGTGTGAAGATTGTAATATGCTTTGACATCATTATAAACATTTATGTAATTCAAGATGATGTTATGAGAAGGGAAACCCACCTTGGTTTTACATAGCCTAAAGTGTAGAGGAGAAATAGTATAAAATCTATCTGGTGTTTTTTTGCCACTAACCTAAGTTACTTGAGCATAGGATATAGCTAAGTTATCATATATTTCACTTAGCACATATAATAAATTTATTATTTCATGGGATCTTCCCATCAAAAAATGTGAATAATGGACTAAAAGAAGTTATATCTTGAGAATGTATCATTCCCACAAAATCCTTTATATATAATATATTATTTGAATCATTATAATGATCATCTAAAGTATCGCAATCTATATCAATTGAATATTATGTCACCACATTGTTAGCATGGCTATGGAATGTATTGGTATTGAATTTTTGTTTGAAGGTGCAACCAAATGATCTCTATTATCATTGAGACCTTTAATATGAATCATGGTATTGTAAATAAGATCTTATATCTTATGATCCAAATTTATGTAATATTAAATAGATTCTCCTTTGAACTTATGATAAGTGCAAAATATTTATCAAATTATAATTCTTGAGGAGTAGTTTGTTAGGATCAAATGGATAAATAAGAGAAATACTAATCAAATTTGAGCTGAATAATAGTTAAATATCATTTTTTAAAGGTTCTTGTAACTTTGTAAATCTCATGGGAGAATTTTGTTTGAAATTAGGTACATTATAAGTTTTAGCTACTTTATGAACATTTTATTATGTTTCACTAAGATCAATACCTTTAAAAAAGACGTCTTTTAAAAATTTGAAGGGATTATGTATTATAAGGTGATGATCAATGTTTAAAAATATTACTTTTTAGAAGATTAGATTCAACCATTTTCATATGTGTACAAAGGTCCTCAAAATATGTAAACCTATATAGGTATACATTATCATCAATTACTTTGATCAATCCATTGATGAAAAATATTTTGTAATTTTGACATAATCATTAATAGGCTCTATTAGTTCATAAGCCTATTAGTCCATAGGGACACTCAAATAAATAAAAAATGTAGTCATAAGGCCCATATTAAGTTTGAACTATTTCAAGCATGTCTTAGCCAAATTAAAAAATGTATGGGAATACCCATAAGGAAATGAAAAGAACAATTTGATAGATTAGTCTTTTAAATTATATGGAAATAGTTTAGCCAATAACTTATCAAGCTGCTCAGATTAAAGATACTCCTACCAAAAATGTTGGGTAAAGAGGAAAACCTAAGTGCATTTTTTTCAAGGATAAGTTGGATTTATTGAACTACAAGAGGAAGGCTATTGGTGGCCTTATACTACTTGTTGATATGTAGTTGGTTCCTATTGGTTTTCTACTATTTTTGGTGCTTTCTAATAGTCCTTGTTCTTTCTACTTTCTTTGTTTTTTAATTTTTCTTTAATCTCACTCCTATTGAGACTCACCTTGTTAGCCCTTCTGGCTATTTTGTACTGGGTCTGAGCCCTTTCCCATGTTTTATCTTAATCAAAATAATTTATCCTCATACATAAATTCGAATAATATTATAATGAAAGAACATTAATGTGATTATACATCACAAAAATAGTTCCACAAATCCAACCTATAAAGGATATGTAACAACATCCTTCGTCGAACCCAAACTACAATGAAATGAAGGAGGAACCATGGTCTATGTAGAGAAATGAGCACTACAATAAAAACATTAGAATAACAAGATCAAAGGGGAAGGAGTAAGTCTCTAGGTTGGTGGGTGGTGATATTGATGAAGAGTTGGAAGTGGAAGTTTGAAAGGAGAATAAATTCAAATCAAATACCCCCATTCCCCATAAAATCTAAACTAAAAGGGATTTCTTATGGGTTAGAAGCCGATGCCACTAGTGATGAGATGGAAGTGGAAAAACATGAGGGTAGCATTGATGGTCAAGGTCTAGTTGTGGAAACTAAATATGTCTCCCTTGTCCCAATTATAAGGTGAGATGGAAAAGAAAAATTTGTGGAGCCTCAGGTTGGGGCCTCTTTCCCCACCATTTTGAACCCTACGTCGTATGTGGATGAGAACTTTAAAGAGTTATTTTTATGGCTTCTAGTCAAGAACAATTGGCATAGGTACTAGGGATGATGAGGGATGATGTCTCCTTGCAAAATTTAATGACTACATGGTTCTATATTTAAATTAATTGCCTAAATATCAAGTTGAATAACATGAACAAAAAATTTGGTGGCCAAAGTAGTATAAATCAAGAGCAAGATGAGATTATCCTTCAGGGGTGGGATGCTGTCCTTAAAATGAGGCAATTTGAGGAGTTATCCAATTTGAATAAGATGATGATGTCTATGGAGAATGAGATGAAATAAACCAATGAAAGACTGACCTCTTTGGAAAGAGTTAAAAGTAATAAATGGGAAATTGGAGAGAAATGTATAGGTCAATAAATGTACCATTAGGAAGAATGGAATTGGGATTAATATTTTAAATTGAGAAGCTTAAAGAACTCCAAGAGGGGAAGGTCAAGAAGGACACAAAATATAAATACAATAAGCCTTGTTGGGCCTAGTACGAGGACACGGGACAATAAGAAATTATTTTAAAGCTAAGAAAAATGATCTCATAGAGTTCACTAAGCTTCTAGAGGACTTTTATTTCCAAAAAATGGAAGTTGTTGAAAGTTTGAAGCATATTTAAGTGGTTAGTGTTATGTCTATTATTTTTTTGGTACTGTTTTATCTTTTATACTAGGGGTTCAATTTTGTGAACATTTTTTTGTGCTCATATTGTTATTTATTTTAATTGAATATGGTTTCAAGGGTCCTTATCTTATTTTCTCTTAATAAAAATAATATCAAATATCAATAGTGTGTTCCTAGCTTCCATAAATGCATCAATATATTTCCCTCTAGGAATAATATCATCTTTTCTTTCAAACTTATCTATATTGTGTGTTAGTACATCTAATTAGAGAAAGGAAAACCCACAATAAAGATATTACAACCAAAGAAGCGAGCATAAGTGTGTTAGCCTCATTTTGACACCATAAAATTTAAACTTTTTGTGTCGAAACAATAAGTGTTGTCATGCATCAAACACCTTTCTCATGCCGACCCTAGTTGCAAATTGATATTACCACATGTTTCATGTGCTACTCATTATCCTTTTACATATTTGGAGTACCATAGTTTATTTAATTCATGTGAAAAAAATTGGAAATTTGAAGAAGAACCATCTTCTATTTCAGTCAAATTCTTGGGAATAGTCACATAGTGTGACAAATCACAAAAATAATTAAACTTGAAACTATGTAAGCCCTGGTACAAAATCATTTTATAAAGGTGTTTATGACTTCATTTAACCTAACAGGGAAATTTTTTAGATCAAATTGTCTTTTGGTTTGAGATATTTTAAAACTTCAATTATTTGGAAAGTTGTTTGTAGAAATAATAAAATTTGGAGTTTCATAGTAGTTGGGGGAAAATGGTTTGGAAAGGAGGTTCTTGATATTATTATTGATAATGTGGCCAGTTTTCAAATCAACCCATTTCTCGGTTTAGGATAATTTAAAATTATGATTTTACTAGCCAAATTCCAAATAAAATATTAAATTAAAAGTTTTATTTACTCGAAATGAAATTTATTTTTTGGGTTTTGGTCGTAATGGTGTCTTTGTGATCGTGGAAAATTTCATGATATTACCAATCAAAAGTTACATGTGTTTCCTCTTTTTCGGATTAAGGGGTTGATCTTGAGGAGTTTTCCAATAAAGCATGTGAAAATAATTTAAATCTTTTTCAAAAGCATTGATTTTTCACAAAGCGAGTTTTTCAATAATTTAAAAGGTTTATTGACTATGTCAAGATTGGATTGGGTTTTATACATGCATTCTCTTCTTTAATGCTACCATACTATCCCATTCACAAGTTCACAACTCCTAATGCTACCTTGCTAGCAAATTTGAAACTCCACAACTCCTTCTAATGCTACCATGCTAGAAATATCACAACTTCACAACTACTTCTTTAATGCTCCCTTGCTCCCAAATTCTAACTTCCTAACCTCACAATTGCTAGAGTGCTCTCAAATTCTAACTTTCTAACCATTGATGTTTGAGCATTTAAAAGGAAGTTAGCTCTCATAAATGTTGAAAATGGAGGTAATTATGTAGCTTTAAAACTTGTAAAACTATTATACTGTAGATCTAATTAAGTGTTCTTTGTTACAATTTCTTTGTGGATGATTATCTATTTAGATTCATTTTACTATTTGTAGAAGTAGACAGAAGATTGTAGAAGAATAAGACCAAAATATAGAAGTGACACAGCATATACCATGGAGAAACCCTTTCAGGAAAAAAATCCACCACTAGAATCAATGGTGCTTGTATTATTTAAACTTAGAACAAGATTACAATAACTCTTTATCAATCCTTGCTTGAGATGCTTCTTTTTCCTTCAACAATTCTTCTTCACAACCTGCAATAAAATCTGCTAGAACTCTCTTCAACTTGCTGCAATTTATAGACAATAATGAGCCTTGTAAACTCCAAAGAGTTTACAATTACATAGCATAAAGCTTATCTCACAAAACCTATCCCTATTCTTTGCAAGTAGAGTTCTTCTGTGGAAAACAATGTCAAACCAAGTCCATCAATTTGGGCATCCCAAACTGAAGTCATAACTCAATGTTGATTATGAAGATATCTTGTAAGCTCCTCCTCAAAGTTGGCGCCCAAGAATCGGCCCACTTAACTCAGCCTTATAAAATATCTTCTCATAAAAAAGTGTTAACTCCAAGATTCCAACTTGAGCGCCCAAGGTGGGTCCAAGTCAATCTTTGTTAACTGAAACATATCTCTCCATCAATTCATGCAAATAGGATGCATGATTAATCATCCCCACTTAACTGAATGTACCACCTGTTATTTGTCATGCAAATCAAGTCATTAGTCATGCATTCCAAGTCAACTGAAGTCAACTAGCATTCAATTGAAACTAACTATATGTAACTAAAGATAACTGAACCATAACTAAACTGAACTGAACTGATACTAAACTAAACTAAACTAAACTAAACTGGATAAACTGATACTGAACTGAACTGAATTCCATGCATGTAAACATCAATTCCTAATTTCTAGGATCTTTACATGCATTACTGAAGTGTTATCTTTCTCCAAACAGTTAACTTAACTCAAGGTGAGTTCCACCTTCCATGTGGGTGCCCCATGTGCTCCTATTTTGTAGGAGCTCTTCTTGGGAATCCCCACATGTTCCTATCATTTAGAATTAATTACAAATGTCAATTTACATGTTCATTTCATTCAAATTTAATTTTTTTCTAATCCTAGTGTTGGGGAACACTTTCCAAGGACTTAGGAGATACATGAAATAATGTTTAGGATTGCAATTAAATGGCATCCTATTCCCAACAATAAATGCATGTGAGAAATTAAAAAATACTATGCCAGACTTGAATGCAACATAAAGCCAAGCTTCAAAACCATTTCCAATCATCCTTCTTGCTCATGCCAAAATGGGAGACAATGGAGCAGTGTATGGTCATGAACAAATGAATTTATTGTAAAGACTTTGTAAAGTCTCGATCAAATATATTTGGCAAGTACAAATCCAAACTCCACAAGCTTTACCAACACCTCCTCATTGTTGTGCCAAAGTAAAGACTTAGCACAAGGTATGCATATCCATCAAAGCATGATAGAAAATATTTTTTTCAGATGTTCTAGTTGCAACTACATAGTTAAACATGCAAAATGTGGAATCATAGACCAATCACCTAAATTGTTTTACAAAATTCCTCAAAGAGATTTCATCTCATGGAATGTCAATGATTACAAAGCATACACAAAATAGGTATTTTGAATAGGTTTTTAAATCTCTCAAGCAAATGCAATTGTGTTGGGCATTGAAAAACATTAAAATGATATTTTTTAGTTTAACATAGACACAATAAAACTATGATATCTTTTTCATTTTTTAACAAAATTTAAAAATTTAAGATGTTTTGGAAAGAAGAAGAATAGAAGTATAAAACCCATAAATGTTTTGAAGATATTATGAGTGATTTGTGAGCAGCTCAATAAACAAATCTAATATGAAGAAGAATGCGTGATGCATGTGCAGGCACAAAAATTGTTTGACAGAATGTCTCAACGATAAGTTGTCTTATGGGATGCAATAGGCACAAGTTATCATTTTAAAGTGGTTCCCTTGAGAATGAAGAAATGCCAAAGCAAATAAATGAATTACTAAATGGTATATTGGAGGATAAGTTATCAATGGTTTTTAAAGGATTTTCTTTTATTTGAACCATCTAGTTTGGATCTTCAATATGAGGACTTGTGGGCTGAAAAAGCTTTGATTGAAGATTATTTTATTTTGAACATCATATTCATTCCCTACCATGCACCATTTTATATTTTATTGTATGACAACATGTGTCAATTTTTGTTATTCCACAAAGAGGACAAGATGACAATGTTGAGTGCTAGGAACATCTTCAAAAAGTATCAGAGATAAAGTAGACAAAGGTGGAGAACTACATTGACAAGATCAATGACTTGATATTTATTCTCAGTTATGGATTACTAGTTACCTTTTTAGAAAAGTGTCACTCCTTATAACTAAAAGTTAGAAAATGAACCTTATTTACGGAAAAGTGATGAAAATCCTAACTAAATAAGGCTTTATTATTTTAAATTCATTGTATCTCAAAAAGGTAGTGTCAAGGTAGTTAGTAGGTAGTTATAGGAAGGAAGCCTATAAATATAAAGCTATTTGTATTGTAAAGGGTGACTTTTATGGAGGGGAACTTTGGAGAAGAACATTTTGAAGAGAATTTTTTAGTGCTATCCTATGACATTATGTATAAAATGTTTTTGAAATTGTGTAATTTCATAAAGATAATGAAGAATGAATTTTGGTTTGTATGTTCTAAATGTGTTCCTAATTTATCATTACCGAATTCTCGTAGGTTAAATCAATAATTCCTCTATGCACAACTATGCAAACCATTGGTAATTTATGCAATTGATATGAAAAATGTTCATATCTTGGTATCTTGGTTTGAATGTGTTGAAGCAACTATCTCCTCATATATTGAGATTTGTTACACTTCTTTAATTATCATTTTATATCAAAACATGCTTTATGTTAAAATCCCCTCGCAATTCATCATATCTTATGAAGTCCTAGTTGGTATTCGTATGTTTGCTACTAGGATTTCTAATATTCACTTTCTTTAGTTTTACCTTTTTCACCTTTTGTACTTTCAAGTAAAAGTACATAAAAACCCCAAAAACCCCTATCATCCAAGGGAGATGCCCCTCTCAAATGTAGAGGAAGATCACTATTCCATAGCAATATCTCCAACTGTTGGAACAATTGTCAAATTGCTCTTTGGGTAAAAATGGTCATTTTTGGAGAAACAATCACAATAACAAATATGTTTACCAACAAAGTAGAAGCTACAAAATAGAAATGAGGGTAGGTATAAGGAGGGGTAAAATGAGGAATAGAATGAATTTTGGGAATAAATTAAAATATGTAAGGGGTGAGTACATTGGGAGGGATGGAGGAATAAAACGAGGAATATAATGGGAAGTAACCATGGTGGAAGTAGGGATAGTTGTAACAACAATAGGTGTGGTAGGGGAAATTATGAAGGTTGTAGAAGCTATATAAGTTGTAGGTGAAGTTATAATGGATTGAGAAGGGGAGGTGGATGTGAAATTTTTTGGGATGGGATTATGGTGGGAGGAGCAAAAATAGGAGGTAGTCCATATTAAGGAAAAAAATTATGGTGAGGGTGATAATAGAATACACTATGAAATGGGACAACGTTTAAAGAAAGCATGGTTATGGATGAAATAGGTATGGGAGATGCACTATTATAAGAGATAAGTATGATAACCTTAGCACAAATGACTTGTAATATCTCTAAATCAAGTTATTTGTTAATTAACAACTTATGAATCATATTTTCCAACTATGTAGGGCTTTAACCTTTGATAGGTTAAAAAATTCCTCTACAAATTATTGTTGAGACACGTGTTCCTCCCGATAAAGACCTTCATTTTCATGCTTATCAATAGGAAATAGACCTATTTTATGAAAATATCATTGTGTACACCATTTATAGTGGATTTAACCATGTGAGGATTTAGTCATACACTCCTTCAAAAAAGAATATGAGGTGGAAGAGACTTTGGCGTGAAAGTAATACTCAATACCTTAAAGGATGAAATGATGGATGGGAATTAGTAAGTGTGCAATATACTCCTAAAGGCCAACATAAAGGAGGGTAAAGTGGTAAGTTAGTTCAAGCAATGGTAAGAAAAAACCCTAGAAGGATAATGATCTAAAAAAGTACAATCCCTAGGTAAATCATATATGAAAAATGAGTAATTAAATAAATCAAATCTAAAACCCTACTCAAGGAGAATAAAGCCTAAGTGGTAGATTATGTTAAATTATAAGGTTTAACAATAATTGTAAGGGAATAAATCACACTACATAAAATAATCTAGGATAATTAAATAAATATAATAAATTAATCATAAACTAACCTATATTAATTAGATCTAATGTTTTATTTACTATGGCACATCTTGATTGTTAATCATTATATAAATTTAGCAAATAAAATAGAAAGGTTGAGGTGATGCTTGGGGCTTTGTGAGTCATTAATCTTGATGGTGTGATTTCATTTATTCTTAATGGATTGTGAAAGGGAAGGAACCTAAGATAATCTAAAGGCTATAAGGCTTCACTTGGTAAACTAAAATAGATGGAGGAAATTCAATGAATTAAAGTGTATGTAGTTTGGGTTATATAATAATATACCAACACCATTAATTTTGAGGGTAATCAACCCAAGCCATTGATGGTCAATGATAATGAATTTAATTGATGAATATTTTTTAAAGGCTATCCATTTCTTTATTGAGGTTACAATAATCCTATGACATTGCTTATAAAGGAAATTGCATCTAAGATAATAGTTTGGTGAATGTTTCATGGACTAAAGATTGAGGCAAGGAAATAAATGAAGAGGATGTCTGACATATTCTAATTGGTGAGTGTTTCATGGACTAAATTCTTAGGCATGGAAATAAATGAAGAGGATGTGTGACATATTCTAATTGGTGATAATTAATCAATTTATCATAAGGTTCATCCTTTTGATAGTTCCTTGGTAACATACAATTGTTGGTTTAAGATACAAGTAATATAAGCTATCAATTGATATTTTAGTTCAAATAGGATAGATAACCTACAAGGAGAAGGTTATTGGTTATAAATTGGTTGATGCATTTTTATTGGTACCTATGGAATTTGATTAAAATTATGGAAGAACCAACTTATTTTTCGATGATAACATGGATTTTTACAAAGGGAAATCCAATTTTGACATCATGATGTTGCTCAAGGAGGTAGTTGGATATTTAAGAAGACTTCCAAGTGACGAATTGTGATAGGTTCGTCTTAGATTAGGATTTTCTCACCATATTTTCTAGTGTAAATATATTATTGATTCGATAAGTATCACAAATCTTTAATGGATTTTAAGAGTTCTTTAGAATGGTCTTTTCAATATTGTATATTATTTCTTCTATTTTTATTATGACTTTGTAACCCATTATAAAACATTAATTTTTGACCCTCCATGCACCCAAAAAATAATATCTTTCAATAGTAGTTAAGGACTAGGAAATATTGTGTAAGTATTTCATGGTTCAACATTTTCACTAAGGAAACATCTCGAGTGATCCTCGAAGGATTTTATCTTTAGAGAATCATGTCTTGCATGCCCACATATTGTAGTCTTGCAATGATATCTTGATTGACTTAATAGAAGTCATAGAAGTAAGTTATTCCTTGGCCAAATGATAAATTTTGGGGCTAAGAACATATAGAATACTACTTGTAAGATGGTATACTTGCATATATTTTTTTGTGATTAAATTGATTAAATATTACCTCTAGGAGTACCCTCCTAGGTCTAGTTGAGCCCAAATTCAAGGATAGATTATCCATTCTCACCAATTATCCTACCATCACTCACTCTTTGTTGATGAGATGATAAATCCACCCTCAAAATAACATTTCCATAGCCTTGGAAAGTGTTTAATTCCTCTATAAGAGTAATTATTTTAGGACTCAATTCTATAAGAGATAGCAAGATCTAGGATAGGGGTTTTTCAGACCTTATTTCTTTTAGATTCTTCCTTTAGGAACTCTTCCCATTTTTCCTATCCATTTAGTTTGTCTAAGAAGTCATGTTTGATGATTAATTGGATTAAACCATGATATCTCAAGTCTTTTTCCATCAACTTATGTGTTGTAGCCATACCCTAAATACAATTATATAGAAATATAAGGAGGTTTACAAGGCATTCACGCCTAACTATACTATGGTTGGGTTGATTAAGAAACCTTGTACCAAACCCTAACATAATATCATACATTCAATCACAAGTAAAGAACTTTGTAGCCTATAAAACCACATGTTCCTAAGGCCATGAAAGGTAGTTTCTATCTATATCATTAATGTCTCCTTTAGTCAAAATATATTTGGGGATAGGTTATGGGCTGACATGAAATTTTTGAAGCAATTCTGCATACAAAGTTTTAGAGTGAAAATATCATCACCTACCTCTAGGACATTGAAGATGTGGTTAATAATTGTAAAAATTACTTCAATTTAGACACCTTTGATGATGGAGAAGTTGGGATTGAGATTCTAAACAAAATTCTCAATCATGATTTTCTCACACTCTTAAAATTTTGAAGAAACTCTCGCCATATATCCTAGGTAAAAACCTCAACCACCAAAGCTTCAAAAATAGGGTCCTCTAGTCAAACTTCCTCTTTTCCAATAGCGTCTAGGCAAATGAACACTCTATCTCTATAATAATCAAAGGATTGGGTCTCCAAAACATGAAATACTATAATTTTTCTTTTCTCAAGAAGCTCAACTACATGATATGCTCTATAATGTTACAAGATTTATGTGATTCAATTATTCTTTTAGATTTATATTCCACCTATAACTGATAGTGTTATTTTAAATAGGTAGAATCAAATATATTCTACACCTATCATGGTAATAGGATAATAACAATAATATACTAGCTCATATATTATGGAACTATCATGATCACTCATGGGGAGTACATGATTATAATGGGAAATCATAAGGCATGTTATGTCATAATGTGTAAAATTTGTTATCTTTCTTTGGATTTGAGGTGACACAATTTGGTTTCTATTTCAAATGATTATAAGACATCATCAGTGCCAAAAATGGTCGCATCCATCATGTTAAGTACTTTATCATACAAGCAATCTTTTTGGTGAACTTTTATTTTATTCCTACTAATTTAATAATAATTTAAAGAAAAAATATAATGATATTTTATACTTACTTCTAATCATATAAACACCCTTGCATAATCATATAATTTTGGAGCCTATTTATTTATTAGTACATGTCTTGTTTTTTGTTTATCAATTTTAGAGCCCTACAAAACTATACCAACTTTATTTTTGGTTTTGAACAAGAACTACCATGTTTTTTTAATCATTCTTCTTTAAAGGACTACCATATTTGGTTTTTAATCCTTTCCCCCTTTTTTGGCTTGTAGAGGAGAGATTTAAAATTCACACCCATGGAAGAAATATCTTCCATAGTGTTGTTCCCAATATGATTATGTAACTTTAATATGAATTCCTCCTTCAATTTTATTTTATGGTACTCTTTCAATCTATAGCCATTGAACAAAAATGATCTTTTTCTCTTATCTATTGGGAATAAATATACTACTCCATTGTTGAATACAAGGGTTATATCATAAGGTCCTACCCATTATTTATAAATCTTGCCTCTATATTTTTTATATTTAGAATCACATGTAGTAGAACCCAATCTTTTGGTGTGAGTTAATTGATTACTACAAATTTATCATGACATAATATCTATACTATTGAATAAGCTATGCATGTTTAAGTTCTTGTAGCCTCATCTCATCCAACCTAATAAGTTGCAACATCTCTTGATGAACTAGGTGTTTTTCAATTCTATTACTATTTTCAAAAATTTCAACTCATATTCTATAGGAAGTGTTATTTTCTTCCCATATACTAGCTCATAAGGGGTGAAATTGTTAGTAGTTGTCCAAGTCATGTTGAAGTCCCAAACTACTTATAAAAATTGGTTTACCCAATTTGATTTGTTGTCTTCTATGGTCTTTGTTAATATAACTTCCAACTCTCTATTAGTCACCTCCACTTGTCCATTGGTCTAAGGTGGGTAGGGATATGACTTAAGATAATTTGGTATCACATCATGAATTTTTGGATCATAATTGACATAAATTAAGGTTATTGTTCTAAAATAAGATCTCTTGGGGCACCGTATATATAATATGTGCTTATATAACAAATTTGCTACCTTATCTTCATGGGAAACTAGTAATGCTTTGGCTTCCACCCACTTGGTGACATAGTCTATACAAACCAAGATATAGTGGTTACCTCTATTGGCATATGGCTTCTAGTATTATCATTGATGGAAACCTAAGTCATTATTTTGGTCCGTAGATCAGAATTTGTTCCTACCGGAAGGCAAAGTAAAGATCAGAGTTTTACCAGAAGTGAGAATGAAGAACAAGGTATCCAGTTAGTATGTCGATCTGTATGCTTCACCGGGTTATCATTTTAGGTTGTGGATCTTAGGGAAGGTTGTTGAGCATCTATATTATCTTATTGTTAAGTTTTGTGTTGTCGCATCAATCAGTGTATGAGTTAGGAGATCCAGAAGGATTATTTTTCTGTTCATTTGTCCATGAAGGCCAACTCAGTGTATATGGCATGTCGCGGATGTATAAGGAGTAATTATTTAAATATTTTTGTGTTTGAACATTTTTTTTTGGTTCCCAACATAACATTAGCCAACTTTGATGGGTACGCATCAAATATTTAATGTGGATTCAGCTGGCTATTGGAGAATATTTTTATTTCGTTGAAGCTGACATAAAGCGACAAAATCCTTGATAGCAGATATATATGTGAGTTTGGGTAATCCATTTTCATGTATGAATGGGTGTGAAGAGCAAAGAAGATGTGTGTGACTATCAGAAGATCAATTGAGCAAATTTTTCTTATGCAAAAGAGGATTTTTGTGAAGTGAATTAAGGCAGAGCAGAGCGAAGTGCAAAATCAGACAGAAGGTCCAAAATCTAATCTATGAGCTTCACCGAAACTGATACCAAGCATTTGTAGATGCTACTTTCTCAGTTCAACCTTTTTTTGTAATCCAAATATATTGTAAGGCAGTGATCCTTCCTAATCTTGAGCAGTGAGCTCTAGGCAATGTTCCTGAATGCATGTGCATTCCCTTTTTCTTCATACTTTTAACAAAGTATAAATTATGGATTAACCTCCACCGTGGTTTTTCCCCTTATAGGGTTTCCACATAAAAATATTGGTGTTATGGTGTTTTGACTATTTACTTCTTGTGCTTGCATCTTTACTTCTGTTGAAATGTTGTAAATGGTTTAAGATATGAATTGAGATTTAAATATTGTTGAACACTAATTCACCCCCACCTCTCAGTGTTCCTTGAGTCCAAAAATTGGTATCAGAGTAGGTTCCTCTGAAAAATTTTAACAACTTGAGGTGAATCTTGGAATGCAATGGACTCTGGTAGTCTTCAACAACAGCTTTTGGTGGCATTTGATGATCTTGATCAGTCTAAAGCAAAAGTCATGAAATTAAAAGCAAATCTTGAGGATGTTGAAAAATTCATTCATTCATTGAAGGATAAAATCAATTAGTCAAGATAAAAGAGGAAGGAACTATGTGATCAGCTGAAGCAGAAAGAAAGTAAAAGCTTGGAAGATGTTCACCTAAATCAGACCTTAAAAGAAATAACTAAAGAATGTGAAAAGTTTTCTAGAGACAATGTTGCTCTAAAGCTTGAGATGGAATCTATGGGGATGAGGAAAAATAAGGAGATTGAAGAAAGAAGGAAGAATGAGGAGAATATAGCTCAGTCCTTAAAAGAAAGATCTGAAGAATGCAACAAAGTTAAGAGTGGATTCATTCAACTGGAGATTGAACTGCAATAATCTAGGAATAATGAACAGGCGCTTGAAAGATAGATAGTTATTCTCAGAGATGAACTCACTACTGCAAATGAATACAAGGAGAAGTTTAAGATTAGTTCTGCTAAGCTTGATGAGTTGACTAAAGGACATAAGGATGCAAATGACAAGCGAGGTCTTAGATATGATAAGGGAGAAAGCTTTGGATCTAAACATGAGGATTCCAAACAAACAAATCAAATGAACAAAGGCAGAAGGAATCCGGTAAGATAACCCAATGCTCAGAAGTTTAATGGTCACTGATTTTCTTATAATAAATTTAGTCATATGGCTTCTCAATGTAGAAGTAAAATAAATTCAAGCAATCCATCATTTCTCGATCAGTGTTTCAATTGCAACAAGTTTGGTCATAAGTCAATTGAATGCAGAAGTATGTCTATCAGTGTAAGGAATGTTAAATGCTACACTTGTGGAAGATTTAGGCATATTGTTGATAAATGCAGATCGAGAGGAAATCAATGGAATGAGTGGTCTAGACAAAGAAATCTTCTGTGTTACAATTGCAACAAATTTGGTCACATTGCAAGATTTTGCAGGAACAGAAACATGGATAGAAGAGGTCCAGTATACAAAGGTAGAATTTCACAAAAGGATGATGAAGGAAAGGGGAAAGTGACTGTGGGAGAGATAAGAGATCAGATGAAGAAAACATGGGTAAGGAAGATTGAATCTGATGAAGGAAATAAGCTCGCACCAAAAGTAGTTTCTGGTAAATCCTCCAGAAATTGATCTTAGGCCATTGGCCTACGGGAGTTTTTCAAGAAAATCCTTTGTCCCCCTATCAACAGATGGCACCGAAATGCAAGAAGTTGTCAGTAGTTATGCTAATAGTTTACAAGTGTATTGGCGGTCATTTATGCATAAATTTGAGAAGTAGAAGGTCCGCAGATGAATGTTTCTATTGTTGTCTGAGAAAATAGAGTATTTGGAACACCTAGGGAAAAACATTTAATGTGATAAAAAGGTTAGGTGTGCAAGTTATAAAAGGGTACTTGGAACCCTCATTTGTCACTGTGCATTGAAGAAGAATATAAGGAGAGCATCTGCAGTAGAATTTCAAAGGAGTAAAGTCATTTCAACAGTGAATTCATCAAGTATTTCAGTTGCTTGTAGAATTCTCACTCAATTTGGTGTTCAGTAGAAACTTGTTCGGTACAGAAGGAAAAATGAAGTAAATCAAAGGAATCAAGAATTTAGATGAATATAGCAGTAAGAAGATTAGGGATGTGAGAAATTTTTGGCCGATCGATGAATTGAAATGGCTTGAAGGTGTGAAACACAAAAGTTTGGACATTTGGAGTGAATTTCCATACTTTGATAACACAGAAGTCGTTAGGTTTATCTTGAACAGATTGAATGATGACATTCTAACTCTGGATAAACCCTATCTCATTTCGAAAGGGGTGATTAAGAATCTAACTGGTTTATGCAATATTGGGGATATACGGAAAAAGAAGTCAATTCAGAACAAGGAAGTCGAAACCCTAACCGAAGTAACTAGAGATCAAAGGGCTTTGATAATTTCGACGATCAAAGATCCGATAACAAGGTACATTGCACATGGGAAAAAAAATTTAGAAACAGGGAAGGTGCAACTTCAGTAGGTGCAGTTTACATCTCTCATAAAATGATAATGGAGGATCATGATTTTGATCTGTGTGGATTGCTAAAAGATCAATTGATGGAAAATGTGCAACTAACAAAGGAAGCAGATTACCCCCTTTAGGTTTGGTACCTTGGTCATATGTCTTGTGATGTATTTTTAGAATTGCTTGCCACGGATCAGTAATGTTGTATGGAAAGAGAATGAACCGGTTTGTAAACAAATTTTTGAACACTCTAATACTTTGGAAAATTGTGAGCAAGAGTATGCAAATTTCTTTAAAGAATTGCTAGGGAAGTTTGGAACAATTAGCATTGCCATTCCGGTAAGAGCACTTGAAGTTGGATCTTCTTCCGGTGAGATGGAGAGGAAGAAGAAAAGAGCACAAGAGATTGTTGATTACACTCCTTTGGCACACAAGACTCCAAAAATTGAAAGAAAAAGTAAAGATCTAGTGATTGTGGACATACCAGATGAAGAATATAATGAGTAAACTCCAAGGGAAGAACCAAAATTAGTTGAACCAGATGTAGTTATAGCAGAAGGAAGCGAAGAAGGTTTTTTATCCGAAGTAAAGATACTGTGGCTTATTCAGGAGAAAGATGGGATGTAGAAAATTGCAGACATATGGTCTGAGAGACCCTCTTATGAGCAGGACCTGATCGAAAGCACATTAAGTACTTATTTTGTGCACAATAATATTGGTTTGGAGAGTTTGCAGAATGTGTTTCCTGAAGAGATGATTGAGTGCATTAAGGATGTCATGGTCTCTGAGTCTCAGGACAGGAAAGAGGAAAAAATAATTCTACATCTGAAGAATCAATTCGAGATATCTCTTACCAAACTAAAAATGCAAATGAATGTGTTGAGGCAATGCATAACATCTACAACTATTGTCTTCATTGGCCTCATGCAGTTGGGAGATACAAAGATAAGCTGGAGCAAATTGAATCTGAGCTGAACAAAATTGGTCAGGATTATAACATGTTTCAGAATTTGGATGGTGCAGTCAAGAAAAGGATTCAAGTATTGCAGTCCAAGCATACAAAAGTTCTATTCACCAGAAACAACCTTGTGGACAGCTTTTGGAAGGTGAAGGATTTAATCGAATGCAAGTTGGAGTAGTTAATTGAGGTTCTGAGGAAAGGAGAGAAATTAGAAGAGGCAAACATAATTCTAGAGTCCCTCATCCAGATTATCAACCGTACATTAGAGAACAACAACTTGATCTTAATCATTGGGATTGTAGTAGAAGCTTGGAGGAAATTTCTTCCAGAAATGAAAGAAAAGTACAAGATAATTTTCTGACTCCAGTAGCAGTTGTATTTCTTCAAATTTTGATCAATTTTTTGAAAGGGAGAGAGAATGCAGTGAAAAATATGTTTTTCATTGATGTCAAAGGGGGAGAGAGAGCAGTGAAAAATGCCTTATCACTCTAAGGGGGAGTTGTGTTTTGAAATTTTGAAATCTGGTAGCATAATCATATTGGTTCCGACACTTAGTCATTTTTCACTAATTGTTGCCATCAATGCAAAAGGGGGAGATTGTTTGCATATGGCTTCTAGTGTTGTCATTAATGGAAACCTAAGTCATTATTCCAATCCCTAGATTAGAATTTGTTCCTACTAGTAGGCAGAGTAAAGATCAAATTTTTACCAGAAGTGAGAATGAAGAATAGGGTATCCGGTTAGTATGTCGATCTGTATGCTTCACCGAATTATCATTTTAGGTTGTGAATCTCGTGGAAGGTTGTTGAGCATCTATATTATCTTATTGTTAAGTTTTGTGTTGTTGCATCAATCGGTGTATGAGTTAGGAGATCCGGTGGGATGATTTTTCTGTTCATTTGTCCATGAAGGTTGACTCAGTGTATATGGCATGTTGCAGATGTATAAGGAGTAATTGTTTAAATATTTCTTTGTTTGAACAATTTTTTTTGGGTCCCAACATAACATTAGCCGACTTTGATGGGTACACATCAACTATTTAATGTGGATTCAGCCAACTATTAGAGAATATTTTTATTTCACTGAAGCTGACATAAAGCAACTAAATCCTTGATAGAAGATATATATGTGAGTTCAGGTAATTTATTTTGATGTATGAATGGGTGTGAAGAGAAGAGCAGATGTGTGTGCGAATATCAGAAGATCAGTTGAGTGAATTTTTCTTGTGCATAAGAGGATTTTTGTGAAGCGAATTAAGATAGAGTAGAGCAAAGTGCAGAATCAAACAAAAGGTCCAGAATCTGATCTATGAGCTTCACCGGAATTGATACCAGGAATTTGTAGATGCTACTTTCTCAGTTCAACCTTTTGTTGTAATCTAAATATATTGTAAGGCAGTGAGCCTTCCTAATCTTGAGCAATGAGCTCTAGGCAGTGTGCCTAAATGCATGTGCATTCCCTTTTTCTTCATACTTTTAACAGAGTATAAATTGTGGATTAACCTCCACTGTGGTTTTTCCCCTAACAGGGTTTCCATGTAAAAATCTTGGTGTTATGGTGTTTTGACTATTTCCTTCTTGTGCTTTCATCTTTACTTTTGTTGAAATGTTGTAAATGGTTTAAGATCTGAATTGAAATTTAAATATTGTTGAACACCGATTCACCCCCCCTCTCAGTGTTCCTTGAGTCCAACAACCTCTAGATGGTGTACTGATAGGTCCAAAAAAGTCCATCCCCTACTTCTTAAGTGGCTCAAGAACCACTTTATAGTGAAGAGGCATCTTATTAGAAAGTGTAGGGCACCCTACCCTTTGGCATTGATAATAATTCTTGATATACTA
This sequence comes from Sequoia sempervirens, assembly GCA_007258455.2. NCBI lineage: Eukaryota > Viridiplantae > Streptophyta > Pinopsida > Cupressales > Cupressaceae > Sequoia > Sequoia sempervirens. The sequence goes on from VDFB02093412.1 coordinate 47,022, forward strand.
ACACATGTCCTTACTCATGGTAGGCCAATAATATCTAGCTCCAAGAACTTGTGATCAATTGTAAAAACTAAAAAAATTCCACTAAATGGCTCATCATGACATATGTGAATGATGTCACATAATTTATTTTATTACATTCACCTTCATAAAACATGATCAAGATAACATTTTGAAACATATAAAACGTGATCAAGATAACGCTAGTATTTGACTCTAGGGTTTAGGCACTTTTCCAAATTTGTTTCATTATATTTTGAGGTAGAGGGGGTTTGTTGGATTTGGACAAGGTATAAAACTAACTTACAACCTAAAAGGTGAGTCAACCTACCCTTGATCCAATTTGAAATGAATTTAAGGATGAAATGCAATGCAATGAATAGGTTAATGATGCAAATAACCATTCAGATGTACATACAGTAGACACAAAAAGCCACAAACAAATTTGGACAACAAAAACAGACAAAGTAGGACACTGTACACCTGTCATATGAATCTGGGGTTGAAAATTGAGGACTAAGTTGCCTAGGGTGACTATGTCCTAGTTGACCAATTTGAGATCTATTTATGTAGTCCCTGAGAGCCATATTAGAGTCTTTTGTTTCCACTTGTCACATTGTCGGATCAATGTTGAATATTTTTATAACTGGGTTTTCGTTTGTTGTCAAGTTGTAGGGTTTGATTGCAATAATGGATAATTGACCTTCAAGCTTCTCCCAATCTTCTTTAGATTTGAAACCTGCACATTCAAATAGAGAAGAAAGGTTGGGCCATTTAGGGGCTTGTCTTAGTCAAACCCCATGTTAGTGTTTCCACTTCCACAATGACAGTGTCAATGATAATGATAAAGCTAAATGACATGAAGGAATTATGAATCAACAATGGACTACAACTCACCACCCAAAAATGGCTTCCTTGAAGGATTGAAGTCATACAAGATCTCCTGAAGGCTTGATTATTGTTGGCTTGATTTGCTTGAAGACCTACAAGGGTGAGATCTCACAAATAATATGAACAAAATCACATACACTTTGACATGATGCTTGGATCTTGAATTGCTGCAATAAATCCTCAAATGACTACTCTTGATAATAATTCTTGCTCATAAATTTCTCAATTCTCCTTATTAGTTTTCAAATAGTGAAATGACTAGGTCTTTATACACAATAATTCTAATTTCCCAAAACTTAAATCCTAACAACTGACTTTGGACAATTGAAATTCAAATAATAAATTGCCACCTTCGACATATTCAATTTTGGAAGAAAAATAGGGGGACTTAGTCGCCCTAGGCGACTAGGTCCCAACCCTATTTTGTAGGATTTAAGGTGTCGGGGGAAAAATATTAAATAAATGCTTCAGTATTATGCTTGCAATTTATCAAAAAATGATAAAATGGGCCATGAAATGAATAATTTAAGAAATTAGGTATTCAATTAGGTCCATGCACTTAAGGGGGAGCAAAATATAGTGTGAAATTGTCAAGGGTGACAATTTACAACACTACACATTTAAATAATATATCATTTATCCATTTAAAACAAGAGTTATTTCTAAATAGTTGCTTCATTTCCATTATATTGATCTATAAAGGACACTTCCATGTAGCTAATTAGTTAGCAATATTTTCAAACCATGGTGATTGAATTGAATTGGAAAATAGGTGTTCATAAAAAAACATCATCTATTATTTCCTTATCTCCTTGCAAATCCAACCTTGAAAAAAATCAACAACCACGTTATCTTTTCAAGGTTTGTAAATAATATTTATGTCAAATTGTTGCAACAATAATAACCAAGAAATGATTTTTACCTCTATTGTGGATTTTTTATGAGTTACCTAATGGATGAATGATCTATATAGATAAACAAAATAGTACCATGTAATGAAGGGTTAATGGTATAAACTACTATAATAAATTTTGCTTTTTGTGGTTATGTATTTTTTCTCTGTTGTATTTAGATTCTTGCTAATGTAATATATAACATGCATATCACATGATTCACTATTTTTTCCTAATATTATACCTAAATTGCATGGTTGGAGGAATCAATATGGATGTGAAAGGATCTTCCCAATTGCGTGCTTTTGTAATAAATATTGTGATCAAGAAATTCTTGATTATTTTGAAAGATTATTGGCACTTATTAGCCCACTTAATTTAACAATCTATTTTTAATAAAGAAAATAGTGAATTAACTATCAGGAGCTACTAATTTTTTCAATAAATCTCTTCTAATAATTAACATGCCACAAGAGACCTCTTACTTTAGCTAGTTTTTGAGGGGAAGGAATTTTCATAGTTATCTCTATATACATTCACTCATTATGAGATATTTTTCATGATTCAAGAATAGTTGATGCTCTTTACATCTTGTAAGAACTTTGTCAAGACTATGTAGTGCTTCTTCATATATTTTCCCATGGAATATATAATCATTCATGTATACCTCAATGCAAGTGTTGGTTAGATCAACAAAGATAACTAAGAGAACACACTAGAATGTTGTGGGGTATTACACAATACAAACTTCATAGGACTATACATGCATAGGTACCCCAATGACAAGTAAATATAGTATTATCTTGGTCTTTGAATGCCACATGAATCTAATTATAGTAATCTTTCTCAGCGGCCTTGTTTATCTCCCTATAATCTATGTTGATGCATCACTTCCTATTATTTTTAGGCACGATTACCAATGGTGAGATTCATTGATTGTTTGGAATAGGATAGATGAATCATACCTATAAGAGATTTTTAATTTCCACCTTCACTATGTCTCTTATTGTTAATTTTCCTTTGAGCTTGTCTATTAGGCCTAACATACTCTATATAGATATTATGTGTGCATAAACTTGGATGGAATCCTTTCATGTATTTTCATTCCCAATAAAATTCATTTGTATGGCTTTATAATAGTTTTGTGAATTGGGCTTCCTCTTTGTCTATCAACTAACTAAAAATGTTAGCTACTTTCTTGGTTGGATAATGATTTGTTTTGTACATGGGTAGATATAATGAATATCATATAGGGATTCATAAAATTATTGAGAGGGATATTATTGAAGATTTTTGGGGATTAGTGCATGCAATGTGCTGATAATTTACTACCTTTAATAAGATCAATTCTAACATGTCATATTTAAATTATCTCAAAGACTCCCAAGAGAACTCCTTTACCCATATCATGATATCTTGTTATATTAAGCTTGGGGATTCCTTCCTATCTTCTTTCTCATGTACCTAGTATTCCTTAAAGTGTTCTATTATAGTAACCAATGCTAAATAAGAGATGTATTCTTCACCAAAGTTAGTTGGTTCCTCTACTTAGAGATTGTTCTCATATTGTAGGAAAGGATAAGTTAGTGGATAAATGTACAAATATTTCAACTTTGATCTAATGGAAATCATCATGTTTTTAGAATTGCAATCAGTGAGGGCTACTATTGTGGCTAACTAGGGTCATCCTAAGATAATGGGATATGGTAAATTTATTTTTCTTATCTAAAGGATAACAAAGTTCACTGAATATTCTCAGGTGTTTATCATAACAATTGTAAGAGTTCAATATGAAGATAGTCACCCAAGATCTAGAGTCCAAAAGGAAAGCATAAAGAGAGAAGATCAATATGACTAGAATAAAATATATTCATATCAAATAATACAAATAGAATATGGATGTACAATGTATGAGAGACCCTTGGTTATATAGCCAAGGTGAGACATATGATTAGACAAGATCATGACAAGTGTATTAATCCTATGTCATGAGATGTCCAACTAACTCATCAAATATTAAATAACCTAGGAAGAAAGTATTAAATGACATGATAAGATAAGATCTAATGCCAACTAATACTTCTAGAAATATACCTAGGACCTAAGTAAAATTAACATGTGAACAAGACTCACTAGGTGAACTAGTTAGGTAAGAAACATTATTCACATCAACAACAATAACATATTCTAGAATTCTCTTTAGCTTAGTGATTGATTGATCAACTAGTTACAACATTATGGATGTGGGTTGTATCTCAGTCATGGATAATATTTTTGTTGTGTCTAATATTATCACATTGATGGGTGTTTTTTATTTGATTTTTGTTAGTGAATGAATTGGCTCATGATAAATATGCTCAAAATAAATGACTCTCAGCCCTATTTAGCACTAGCATCAACTCGCTAACAGCTTTGAAAAGACCACAATTGCATTTGTGGCTTTTCTCTGAATTTTGGAGGTACAACTCCCTCGAATGATATGCAATGAATCTAACTAAACTAAATAAACATAGGTATGTTTTTAACCAGAAAGCAGGAAAGGTAAAAAATGCTAGTTCATAAATATGAGACTAATGTGAATGTGTAAACAATAGACATAAATGATCGACACAAAGATCAAAAAGATCTATGACTATCTCATGAAGGAAATAAAATTATACTGTAATAAATGAACACCATAAAGCTTATCTCACAACGAAAACATAACCCTATTGCGCGCATAACACAAAGATCAACGTACCAAGCATCTCATTAAATTCATAATTCAAAGACTATGAACTATTACAACATGAAACAAATGATCAAATCCCTCTCAAAAAATACCACAAAGTGTATATCTGAAGAGCCCCTATCTCTTTCTCCATTTTTAAATATATAGAAAATCAATTCCACCAAACGGTTGCTAAAGTCATTATTAATTTTGGCGATCTTCTTGTTTCTCCACCGTTTTCTTGAAAACTATTGAAAATCAATCATAATCATCAATCAAGAAAATGAAAGGGAATTAGGAAAGAAAATCGATCTTAATCTCACCAACATCCGCTGAATAACCTTTCACACGATTGAATAATTAATGCAACTTCAAGGAAACACCATACAATAGCACGTGTATACTACCTGGTTGGAAATGTAATTTAAAACTGGTTCAAATCAACCATTAATTCAAATTGAATTTCCATCTCATCAAACCTTAGGAGAAAGTGCCAATGTCCAACCAACCTTCTATAAATTCAGCTAGTGTCACCACTCTTCATCATTCAGAAGCATTCAACATGGCGAGCACTCAGAGTGATGGTGATTCTGCAAATGATTTCATTGTCTTGGAGGAGATTGAATGCAGCTTGTTGTTTAGGCATTTGTCGGATCAGTTGAAGGAGGTCTTCGTGATACATAGTGAGGTGGAAGAAGAGGTGCTTCATAGTATTCTGAGCAAAGCATTTCTGAGCCAGGCACATGTACACAATACTACCATGCTAGAGGACTTCGTGTACATGGTCATCAGGATCTTTGGCCGCTGTGACTGGGATGTGATAGTGTTAGAACATCTGGTGAGGCTTGAATTCCATCATCGTGTCAATGTAGCTATCATTGGGCTCAGTCACTTTCCTCGGAATGGACTGATAGGTGACACCATTTGTATAGCCTCAGTGCTTTAGAATGAGACTATGGAGGAAGTGGTTGCTCTTCTTCTTGCGGGAATTGTGAGGAATGATATGGAGCTCTTTTCCCAATTCCTACAATCACACGATAATCTGTTATCCCCTACTCAAGTTGAATGCTTCTAGATTGTGATTGAGGGCATTTGAGTCATGATTTTTTCCCTATGTGTCTAAACAAGAATTTATCCTTTTGTCTTTTTCCATCAATATGAACTTTTTGTAGTCGATTCAAACAATTTTAATGTCGATGCAATGTAAAATCATACATACATATATATAATAAATATCATTTTAATATCTATGTACTTTGTATGCATGGATTTATTTACTCTTTTTCATATCATATCTGAAAATGTTGGTATCTTTTTCTACATAATACACTAGTTTTATGAATCAACTCACAGTCATTATATTAATTACTAAAAAGCTCTCTAGGTGGCAAAATGGGCAGTTTGTATAACTTAATAAAACACTGCCTAGGTTCCAAATAGTTAAAAGAATACCGCCCACTAATATAACTTGTGGGGTAATCTACAAGGTAACTTCTGACAGATGACAACTCACCACACGGGTTATTCATGTACATAAAGCCCCTTTCAAAAAAATGGTAGGTTAGGATGAAGTCATAAAACACCGCCTACTCAAAGAAATAATGATATAGGCGGTAAAGCGGGAGGTTAGAGAAACCAATGAAAACCCCGCTTGAGTTCGACACGTACAACAAAACACCGCCTAAACATGAATTTAGATAAAATGAATAAGACACGTAAGGAAAAATAATTAAAAAAGGGAGGGTCATATTTTATGAGTAATAGTGACTCTAATTAGGGACAAGGACTGTAAAGGACGTAGAGAACCCAACATGTATGATCAGTCCTTTCCATTGGGAATGGAGTCAAAACAAGAAGGATATCAAAACCAAACAACAAACCAAAAATCATCAAACCAAAATTGGCTATTTACAAGGCAGGAGAAACCTACCAGAGGGAAAATGAAAAGGAAACTCATACGAACCCACAAACTGGCTGAGAGAAGAATGACCCATTCTTGAAAAGGCCCACCTTAACATAAAGCCTCTGAAGCAAGTTGAAGAATAAGAATACCCCAGCGTACATGTAGAGAACTCCACAACTGTTACCAAACAATCCTCCAAAAAGCCATTTCTCATCAAAAATTTCATCATGTTGACATTTTGCTAGTACTGGACCATCCTTTATTGACCACTTTCCGTAGTCAAGGCTCAACCATCTAGGTATATCTAATTCTGATACAAAATTCTAAGTTCTAAATTCCTCTCTGACATTACATCTCCCAAACATTCCTCCTTTTTAAATTCATCATAGGAAACAATATTCTTCTTAACTTCATCACACCTTTCCTTTATCAGGTTATTTTCATGAGAGATGATTATCTTTGTAAATTGAGGCCAAGCAGAAACCAATTCACTTCTAACCTCTGACTGTGCATCAATCTAGAAATTCTCACCTTCCTTCAATAAAGGACTAGCAGTTTCCCCAGTGTTTCCTTGATTGTGACCATCTCTAATTTTTGATATATAATATTCATCCTCAGATATAGATTGATCAACGATTAAATTTGTAAAGAGAGGATTATCATATATTTCAAATTCGTCAAAATTGAAAAGAGGGTTAGGATGAATTGACCATTTCATCATTTCCTGGGAAGTACCATATACGATATCTCTATTTTTTTTCAGATGAAAGCATGTAGTCTCATCTGCCGCCTCTTTGAAGGAGAAGACTTTGTATTCAGGGACACAAAGGGAATTTGACACCAGATCCTTTAAATTAGCATTAGAAGAGAAAGACTTACTCTTGAAGTGAAAGGGAGAGCTCTTTGACATTTTCTTTTGTGGTGTATCATCTTCATCATCACTAGATGAACTAACATCACTTTTAACCTCAAACGAGGTATATAAACTGAAGGCCTGATCATTGCAATGTTGGTATCATTCTTCATTAAACTGTTGCATGTTATCAAAAATTGTCAGATTAATGTCTTCAGCAGTTGGGCGAGGAGGTTTTACCTCTTCATGACATTTAATTAGGAACTCATAGGATAACTTGCAACTAACTTCAAACTTGGCACTTGCACCTGGTTTCCATTTTCCCATGGCTATAAAATCATCCTCAACATTTATTGCTTCTAATTGAGCTCTTTCAATTCCTTGAACTTTATCTCTTTTGAGGATTAATTAAATGTCAGGTTCCAGAGTGGAAATAAATATGTGAAACTGGATCTCCTCATTGGGCCTTTCTGGAACAGGAATTCCTTGAAGTGACCAATTGAAATGGTATACAAAATCCCTCATTTTTTTGGCCTTATCCTTCATAATCTGAAAAAAAAAAGTCGCAGGGTGGCCGTGATGTTGACTGGGATTTTATAGCGGAGAATTTTTGTTTTAAGAACATTCCATCTTGTAACGCTTCCCTTTTCGAGTCCCCGGTACCATTTTGTCACCTTCTCAATTAAGTTGTCAATGAAGATTCTCATAAAAATGTCTTCTTCTTGAATTCCTAAAACTCCGCTTATTGCAATCATAACCAGGATGTGTTCTTCAGGGTCTTGTGCGTCTTGACCAGAAAATTTAGGAAATCATTTTTGGGAACCACTGGGTAGGTCATGATATTGTGACAAAGCAAGAGGGCCAACATGATTACACCAAAGATTCAAGGCCATGGATGATCAGAGTCGCCAACTCACAAGGGAGTAAAAGAAAATGGAAAAGAAAATTATTGAGTTAATTCCTGGGTGGTGGATGAGCTGGAGGTGGATTTTGAGGTTGAGGAGGGGGCGGACCCCATGGATGATGGAACAACTGATTAGGCTGACGATCAGGATGACGAGGAGGGTTGTCATAGTACACAAATACCAACCTCAAAGGACATTCAATTATAGGTGTAGGTGGGCGTTGGACCAACTCTTCCTCTTCTTCTAAGGAAATATTTGCTCACATATAATCTATTGTGTTTCTCCTATATCTCCAGGAAAGCATATTTAATTGTGAAACGATGTCTTCTTGTTCTACTCCTACCCAATCTAAATCCAGTTGAAAAACAAGAAACACATCATTATGAGGAGGTACACTCTTGCCACATGACATGACAGATATTGTTAGATGTTTTTAATCACTTCAGTTTCCCTAGCGAAGTCGCCAAAAATATGTTAGCGAATGAATTGGCTCATGATAAATATGCTCAAAATAAATGACTCTCATCCCTATTTAGCACTAGTATCAACCCGCTAATAGCTATGAAAAGACCACAATTGCATTTGTGGCTTTTCTCTGAATTTTGGAGGTACAACTCCCTCAAATGATATGCAATGAATCTAACTAAACTAAATAAACATGGGTATGATTTTAACCAAAAATCAAGAAAGGTAACAAACGCTAATTCATAAATATGAGACTAATGTGAATGTGTAAACAATAGCCATAAATGATTGACACAAAGATCAAAAATATCTATGACTATCTCATGAAGGAAATAAAATCATACTCTAATAAATGGACTCCATAAAGCTTATCTCACAAAGAAGACATAACCCTATTGCACACGTAACACAAAGATCAGTGTACCAAGCATCTCATTAAATTCACAATTTAAAGAATATGAACTATTACAGCATGAAACAAATGATCAAATCCCTCTCGAAAAACACCACAAAGTGTATATCCAGAGAGCTCCTATCTCTTTCTATCTCTTTCTCCATTTTCAAATATAAAGCAAATCAATTCCACCAAACGGTTGCTAAAGTCGTTACTAATTTTGGCGGTCTTCTTGTTTCTCCACCGTTTTCTTGAAAAATGCTGAAAATCAATCAGAATAATCAATTAGGCAAATGAAAGGGCATCAAGCAAGAAAACCAATCTTGATCTCACCAACGACTGTCGAATAACCTTTCACATGATCAAATAATTAATGTAGCTTCAAGGAAACACCATACAAAAGCACGTGTATATTGCTTGATTGCAAATGTAATTTAAAACTGGTTCAAATCATTCATTAATTCGAACTGAGTTGCCATCTCATCAAACCTTAGGAGAAAGAGCCAATTTCCAACTAGCCTTCTATAAATTTAGCTAGTGTGACCACTCTTCATCATTTAGAAGCATCCAACATGGTGATCACTCAAAGTGATGATGATTCTGCAAATTATTTCATTGTCTTGGAGGAGATTGAATGCAGTCCATTGTTCAAGCATATGTCGGATCAGTTGAAGGAGGTCTTCATGATACATAGTGAGGTGGAAGAAGAGGTGCTTCGCAGTATTCTGGGTGAAGCATTTTTGAGCCAGGAACATGTACACAATACTACCATTCTAGAGTGCTTTGTGTACACGGTCATCAGGACCTCTGGTTGTCATGATTGGGATGTGATAGCGTTAGAACGTCTAGTGAGGCCCGAATTCCATCATCGTGTCAATGTAGCTATTGTTGGGCTCTATCGCTTTCCTCATAATGGATTGATAGTCGACACCATTTGTATAGCGTCAACACTTCAAAATGAGACTATGGAGGAAGCGATTTCTCTTCTTTGTGTGGGAATTATGAGGAATGATATGGGGCTCTTTTCCCGATTCTTGTAATCACATGATAATCTGCTATCCCCTGCTCAGGTTGAATGCCTCTAGATTGTGATTGAGGACATTTGAGTCCTGATGTTTGGCCTATGTGTCTAAACAAGAATGTCTCCTTTTGTCTTTTGTCATTGATATGAACTTTTTGTAGTCAAGTCAAACAATTTTGTAGTGTCGATGCAATGTAAAAATGTACATACATATATATAATAAATATCGTTTTAATATCTCTATACTTTGTATGCATGGCTTTGTTTACTCTTGTTCATATCATATCTGAAAATGTTGGTTTCTTTTTCTCCATAATGTACTGGTTTTATGAATCAACTCACGATCATTATATTAATTACTAAAAAGCTCTTTGGGCGGAAAAATAGGTAGTTCGTGTAACTTAATAAAACACTGCCTAGGTTCCAAACAGTTAAAAGAATACCACCCACTGATATAACTTGCGGGATAAGCTACTGGGTAACTTCTGACATATGACAACTCATCACTCGAGTTATTCACGTACATAAAGCCCCTTTTAAAGAAACAGTGGGTTAGGATGAAGTCATAAAACACCACCTAGTCAAATAAATAATGATACAGGCGGTAAAGCGAGAGGTTAGAGAAACCAATGAAAACCCCGCTTGAGTTCGAGATGTACAAAAAAACACCACCTAAAACTGAATTTAGATCAAATGACTAAGGTACGTAAGGAAAAATAATTAAAAAAATGGAGGGTCATATTTTATGAGTAACAATTTTATAATTGATATTTTTATCCATCACTAATGACTTGACCTAGCACAAAAGTTATATATTTTTTTAGATCCTCCCATTTTGTCACCCCTAGGTGTCTAACCTCCCTAAGTGCTCGGACCTAGTATGTGATAACACACAACATCATAATTACTTCCATGCTCATCTACAATCCATTTTCCTTAATTTTTTCATAGAAACACCTTTCTTTGGTTCAATCCTTTCCTTACCACCAATAGTTAAGGTCTTAACAAGAGAACAGTAATAAGAAGACCAAACATCTATGTTATTTTTGTATTAGTTTTATTTTTTACCCTAGTGTGATGGATACGATAGAAAATTAAAAAATATGCAATAGATTACAAAACAATAAAAAGTAAAACAAGTACACACTCATACATCATTCATGCATATAACCTTCATACACTTATCATGTATTCATCATATCTAATGTAACACATTGTCACATATCATTTATATATCCTTCAATACAAGCTTATTCATTCATACATTTATTTCTACTTTTATATGACTCATACATCTATTACACTTCTCTTGTATATTTCTCACTTATCTCTCCTTTGTTACACTCTCTTCTTATGACTACCTAGGTATAGTACACATGTATTCATTTTTGTAAATATGGATACATCTATGTCCAATATATTCCTTCATAATTGAGCATATCTAGAGTTGTCATAATTCATTTGAATGTGTTGTGTTATTGTTCTATCGGTCTATGATAAATTTAATTACTTATGTTTTGTACAAGGATGTGTAATATTGATGCCAATATTTTTCACCCTATTGGGTTCCCACCATTAGCTTTCATTAGGTTTTTCTTTCAAAATTTCAACCTAACATAACTGGCTTAAATTTGAAGTTGGAAATGTGGAAGAGCCAAGACGTTGTAGCTAAAGATTGACACTATAGAAAAGCATATCGGTAAAGTTTATGAAAAACAAATCATAGACAGAAAGGAAGAATTAGTCGTACGATGGAAATCAAAGGAAGAATGTTTTCATGCTAGGTATGCCACGGATTATGAAGAGCATGAAAAAAGAATTTCGAACATTGTTGCATGTAAAGGTACACTTGAGGCTCAATTTGGAAAAGAAATGGAAACAACAAATCTCTCAAAAACTGTTCAGATGAGTGTTGTTTTTCATATTTTGTCTAGAGGGCGTCCTATGATAGACTACCCAAAATATTCTGGTTTATTATCTTATTTGAGTGTTCCTCACTATACCTACTCACATTGGTCAGTAAACACTGCATGGGAATGGGAAAACTGTCTTGCTGCAGTGGAAAAGGAAGATTTAAAGGATAAAGTAAAAGAGTCAAATTTAATTGCATTATCTTTAGATGAAGTTACTGCGGTAGACAATACTTCTTGGGTTTGTATGCATTTATATATTGTACAACAACATGTTCTCTAAGCTCATCTTCTTTGTGTTCATAAAATGAAGGACAATTCAACATCGTAAAATATATTTGAACTAGTCAAGAAAATATTTGAATGAAATTGCAGGTATGGATGAGTTGACAATTGCGAAAAAGTTGGTGTGCGTAGGAGCTGATGGAGCTGCAGTGATGCAAGGTCAAAGGACCAGTGTTTGCACAAAGTTAGAAACTACTTGTGCACCATACATGCTTGGCATTCACTGCATGGCCCACATAATTAATTTAGCATTCAAAATTGTAAGCAAGTTTCCTACAGTATCAAAAGTCAAAAATCTAGTTCGTAAGATCCACGCATACTTTTGCCGAAGTCCTAAACATTTCACAGAATTTCAAAATTTTGCTGAGGGAATAACACCAAGAAAGAAGCTTCTCAAGGATGTCGATACTAGATGGATCTCCCTGCATGGACCAACGCAACAAGTTCTTTCAAAATATCAATCCTTGATTGGAGTGATGTACTAAAATCATAGCATAGTAGACAAAGCTCCTGGCCTCTTACATAGGTTAAGCGATATAGAGACACTCTTGACTTTAACTAGTCTTCTCTCCATGATGGATGTGATGAACGAGCTTGTGAAGAAAGCCCAAGACATAACTATGTATATTAATGAATATGCCAATCTACATAAACATACATGCTTAGCCCTCGATCATCTATATCTAGATCTAACGCAAAATGGCACAAATTATTTCATGTGGTGGAAAATTATTGATTTGAATGATCCTAATAATTATGTATAGTTTAATGCAAGTGGGCACTTATGTATTTGTGTACGTGGATATGAGATACAAATGTACCAATGTAAGATAGTCAGGCGCTCTAGCAGAGAAGTAGTTGTTAACGAGGAAGATTTTAAAGGCATTTTTAAATCTATTGGTGATAATTTGAAGGAAATTTCCAAATCTCTTTCCTTAGAGATTCATGAAAGATTCCCTCGACATGAAATACTTGAAGCCATGAGTATTGTGTATCCTCAATTTTGGGAAAACCGAGATAACCCAAAATATTTTCATGCTCAGGTAAAAATCTTGATCGAACAATTTTTGAAAACTATAACATACAACGAGTAGAAAATAGAAGGAATTTTAGATGAAGCTAAGCTTAGAAAAAAATGTAGGATTTTTGCAATAGCTATGAAGGACCAGTATAAATACATGGGCAATGACAAGGCCTTTAAACTAGGATCAATAAAAAAGGTTTGGACAACCTTAGGTCAAAGTGAAATATTACGTGGTTCAATATCAAAATATTTCAAACTTGTTGATTGATGTCAAACAATGATATTGGGGTCGGTGGAGGATGAGAGAGTTTTCAGTACATTGGGGTTTTTGAAATCAAAGTTAAGAAACAAATTAGACAAGAATTTGGAAAATTTCTTGAGGATGAAAGGAACTGCATATAATGTAAAAAAAAATCCTTTTGAAAGGGCACTCCCAATTTGGAGGTCCACATGTGAAAGAAGAGGGACTGGGTTGTGCAAAACTCCAATTCCAAAGGCTGGTACTGGTGGCACTGGCAGTGGCAATGGGACTTAGACAGATGACATTGACAAAAATGACACAATGAATGTTGAATTTGAGACACAGGCCGAAGAAAATGAAGAGGCCGAAGAAAATGAAGAGAAGACTTGGAATCAAATTCAAGACGACTCTTTTACTTTATTTGATGATGAACGTCAGTTTGAGGACCCTAAGTCCGTTTGGGAAATGGAAGAGATTCAAGAGAATTAACATCTTTTAGGTATTTATATTGCACTTCATGGATCCTAGGAACAGATTCCATTGTTCCATACTGTAGTTGATGATATTTTACATTGTATTAAATGAAATTGTGAATCATTGCACTTCATGATATTTTATTTTATATTGCATTTCATGAATCATATTCCAAAGTCAAACTGTAGTTGATGATATTTTATGTTTTATTCCATGAAATTGTGATATTTTATATTTTATATTGTATTTTATATTTTACATTAGTTTGTACATAGTATTTAATGAGGTGTCAGATGACAGATCCTTTGAAAGGTTAAGGCAAGATAAGTCCATAATGTCACGTGGTCATTGAAACTTGGAACCTTAGAACCAAAGTCTGAAGTTTTGAATTTTTCCAAACCTCCGACCCACTGACTCGAAAGATGACCATGAAAGACTTGCAACTCAACAAAGTGAACCATCAACCATGTCGAGGAATCGGGGAGTTATGAAAATTTAGAGCTCTGTGACAAGGTTATAAAACTCTGAGGACTAGCGACTAAGGTTAGGAAAAGCACCAAAACCACGACTTTGAGTGATAGTAACCACAACAATGAAACTAACCAAAAATCCATCATTCTAATTCCAATAATAGATAATCCACGACATGAATTCATATAAATTTTTAGTGGATATGCTAAGTAGTCATGGAGATTGAGTATTGATGTGTGAATTGTAATGCAATTTCACTAAGATTATGGATGCCTGGTATTAAAATCACCTTATAGTACATATTTTAATTGTGTTAAAAGTAAAACTTGAGCATGTGCTCAACGATTCATCACTCAAATCAATGCTTATTATATTAATAACATATTAACAAAAGTATTAGTAGCATATACAACAATGAACATCAACAATCATTTCAAGTGTATCTAGAAGTTGAAACCACTACCAAAATTTTTCTTCAAATGATATAATAAATAATACAGATAATTGAACATCAACACATTACTGAAGTATGAATTTAAGCTTTTAAATTGATTATAACATGAAGGAATACATAGAGGCATTGGCAATGCAAAATCTTCCTCAAAGACAACTCTACACAGAGCTGAGTTGGAACTTGGAAACTCATATTATCAAAAATTAAATCACTGCATCACCTTTTCTAGCAACTTCCACTCTTCAGGTGTTGGAATTGTCATTTGTTCTAACTGATGTTGTTTGACTTGAAGATTTGTTAACAATTCATGATTCAAATTGGAACCTGTCTTGGATTCTTCAGCCAATTTTGCATTAAGGGTTAGCAATGGTTTGATGGAATCCAAATAGGTCACCACATCTGGGTTCTAAGGAAATTGGTCCAAATCAATCTTCCTTGCATCCTCCATCTTCTTTCTGAAACCATTCTTTCCAACGAATCACTCATTTGTGTCAAAAGCCTCTGGTAAACCAAGCTCTGTGAAGTTCCTTACCTTTTCATCCAACTTCTTCATCTTGTCTGCAACCAAATGCAAATATTTCTCTATTTCATGCATTCTCAAACACTTTTCAATGACAGATGATAATGTCATTGATGTAGCAAGCCGATTAGTAATCCCTTTCGATTTCAAAACATTGTCACTAGCTTTGTAGACTATTTGTTGAATTTGATTTGCTGATTTCTCTAATGCCAGCACATTTTTGTTCTCCATTAAATATTTGTTGATCTTATTATGATGTTGTCTGATAGCATCAATCAATTGAAACATGTCACACAAATGATCAATCCCCTACATTATTTCATCCCAAATATTTTGTTTCATATGCCTCATTGTTTCTCTACAAAATGCAAATAACTTAATTTGACAAGACTTAATTTTATTTTTTCCTTCCATCAGCTCTACCTCCAATCTTTCATTTATTTTTTTGTCCTTCTCCAATTTTTGTTCCCACTGTGCATTTCCATTTGCAATGCTTAGTCTTAATTTTTCTATAGTGGATTTTTCCTCATCATATTTCTTGTTGCTCTCATCTAGCCTTTGCTTTAGTTCATTCACTGCAGTCTCATTATGCTTATCCTCTTTGCTTGTTAATGTAGAGGCGGATTTTTTAATTCTTTTTTCTAATTCATTTCTCGTGTTATATGTTGCTTTCCTCTTTGCTTTCTCATTTTCTAGGTCTTCCTGTAACTTTTCAATTTGAGTCTGCAACCTTTTTTATCTCTATCTTTCTTTAGCAATGATGTGTACACCAATTCATTGTTCTTCTTTGATACATTAATTTTGTAGGAATGACTGCAGGTCAGAAAGTCGGTAGAAAGGCCCGTTGCCTCAAATTCAGAATGAACATGTCACGTTTGGGCATGACGTGAGACACAAAGTGCGCTCGCGGAATTCGCTGCTTGTGACCAAAATCAGACTGTTCACATGGGTTTTGCATTTTTGAGTTGAGAGGCGGTGCACTCCTGCATCGTTGCTTCTTTTTCTTTACATTCCGGTATGGGTTTAGCTTTAAAATAACTGCAATTGCCAGTAAAACAGGACGAAGACGATGAGACTCAACACGAATACGGAAGAATGGGAAATGCATGCGATTGCCAACAGTGTGCGACGGAACTTCGGCGGCATTGGGGGTCTGCACCGGAAGCTCGCCTTCATGGTGGATCCCGCGTGAAGCATGACTTTGGGAGTTGGGACTACATAAAGAATCGCTTTTTATAACGCCGCGGTCACTGGTGTTTTGTGACATATTTTGTACTCGCGTATGCATTTGGCGTAGTAGGCCTCACTATTCTTTACCGCTGCCTGCTCGTGCCACCGAGGCGGATTTAGGTTGCATGCCAAAAGCTCGCCGTGAATGTCCTGGACGCGTTGTAACCGGCACCATGAACCGGTTTGACTTTCAACAGGTGGAATTGTTTGACTCTACTTGTTTTCCCTTGGTCTACTTTATCAGCTCCAAGGCCAGATTTATCAACTGGTTTTCTATGTTGTACATCTATTACTATACGAATTCCTTGTCCTTGGGACCCCAAACCACCACCTTCATAACCCATTTTTCAGCAATGGTTGCTCCTGTAGTAAATGCTTCTTTTGTGGCCTCAGTTAAACCAAGTTTGAAATTGACATGGCTTTCTTCTTCCCTATCGTCATCACTTTCTTCATCTTCTCATTCATTTAGATGCTCTATATTCTATAATTTTCTAAATTCAAGATCTTATTCGTTATCTCCATACTCTACAAGAGCTCTTGGATCACCTAGCTCCTTCCTCATAGACCAAAAGGCAGTAATTTTTTATTGTGACCAATTTGTTTATGTAACTTCCGTCTCTAGAGAATTTGGCACTTTTACTCTACTAGATTTATGACTTTTCATAAAAATTGTTGTACCTCCTAATTGTCTGGAGTGCAGTAGCATAATTTACGCTAACAATTGTTCAAAAGAAATACCATTCTCAATAACGCATTTCTCCATTGCTACTTTGGCGTCGTCAAGAATCCTTGTTTCTCAAGTTTTCAAACAAGGGTTTACTTTGATGTTGAATTCTACTTCCAACATTATTATTGATCACAATCATTGATTTAATGGTGTCACATGGATCATACTTCTAGTGATAGATAGCATCAAAATCAAAAAAAAATCAAAAGAACATGTGCCACACTAAATTCTTTTCTCTCGAATGTCATCCCTCCACATGAAAAAGGTAAAGAAGGAAATAAGGTCTTCTTCTTCTGATTGCTAAAGTGTCTTTCATTAGTACTTTGCATCTATGTTACATATTTCAAAGAAAAAACCATTTCTGTCACATGTATTGGAAGTTTGTATGGTTGTACTTTTGATCCATAAAATCTTAGCACAATATATTCTTCCATTAAGTACCAATCAACCAATTATATTTCTTTTCCTAGTTGAATGCAGTTTCTACATGACATAGGCAATCTAGGCATTGGAGTATTTGTAATTGCTTGATGCAATGGATCCAAAAATTAGTCTACAAAATGGTATGGATTCCAGCCGAGAATCATGCAACAACATAACAATGGTTTGTTCACTATACTTGAGCCATTTTATTTTTGCTTTCGGATTACTAATGCAGAGGGTTGAATCACGAAGCTTGGTACAGTGCGAAACATTCCTCTCTAAATTTGAATAGAAAAAAAGATAGCACAAGAGGCGGGGTTGAACCTAAATATTACGGTGGAACCGCCTTTAATCATTAAATTTTATTCATGGATTACCACAGTAGTGCTCCAATAAAAATTATATTTGGCATATTGGAACACCATAATGGATCGTATACATATTCAAGGAGGCATGCGCCCATTTCCAAATTGCTATCAATCAGGGGCAAATGCTAACATGGAAATAGTATCATGAACCCATGGTTTAAAAATATCTAAATCATAAGGAGGCTTATGATCACCTTTCAATTTGTTTCTATCTTGAACTATTCTATTTAAGAAAGAATTTTTCTCCATTTCATCCACTGCTTCATAATCACTAGCAAGCTTTTCTAGGTCAATGTGGACATTTCCAAATTCTTCGATTGTAAACCCCAAGGCCAACACTTTTTCAAGTTCTTCTGCATTAATGGCTAACAATTATTCTTTGCTATCTTTATTAACAATTGCTCTTTTGTTATCATCATAATTTAGGAGCCGCGAGACCGTAAATTTTGGGCAAGGGAAAACCTCATATAACATCATGCGCCCTAATCCAGTTACCCACGGTGCACTGATACTATTAACTTGCAATTGCATTTTCTTTGCAGCCTTATTCTTAGATGAAAATATAAGTTTTGAGGTATGCCTATCATAGGTTTCAGGATCATAAATATCATGGTATTCATCAGTGAAACCTGGGGTTTTAAGCAATTTTGCATAATGTATTTTTTTATCCGACATTGCTCTAGTGGTACTGGTGGTAGACATGCTGATACAATCAACAATATGAAATTTGTGAATTCCCTATTAGTCCTTAATTTTTCTTAATTCTTAAGCCTCTTAACCCTAAACCTAAATTTCAAAGTTTGACCAAATACGATTTTAAGAAACGTCAAGCGATGAAACGTAGCCACAGGAATTCTTTAACTTACCCAGATTTTGAATTTTGATTCTTGAAGTTGAAACTGGGTTGAAACTTGAAACTGGGTTACTGGAATGGCTTTGTTGGAAGTGGAACTGTGGAACCCAGAACAGGGTGGTGCACTACAATGAGCAAACTGAATGACACTGAAATGTCTACTCGTTACTTACGGACTACACAGTACACAATTAGGTAGTACAATGTACATGGCTGACAACATTTAAAACAAGCCATTAATGATTTACTCATGCATTGACAGCAAATTCTAAACCATTGATCTTTGTTAATCTAATGGTTATAGGGTGATTCCAGAGGTTTAAGTTCACAAGCGTAGCACTCTGTGCATTTCATTCTGAAATGCAACTACAACCATACATTAAATGTCCATTGAACGGTTGAGTAATTTATGATATAAATAATAAACATAAAACATGTGTTTTAAATTTGCTTTAAACTTTCTTTCTTTTTTGTATTGAACAAAGCAAAAGAATTACAAGAATAGAGCTACCAGCAGTAGCTGAAAATCAAACTAGCCAAACTCAACAAAACCATATATACAACATGTGTTTTAAATTTTCTTTAAAATTTAATGCGCTAGGATTGACATCAAGGCCAAGGGGCCAGAAACTTAAACGTTGCAAAGGCATTAATAAAATGAATTACAATGTCACATTAATAGCACAACCATTTATTTTATTACAACTGAATTACAATGTCACATTATTACATAGTACAAATACAAATGTAAGCGCAAGCGCCAAGCTTCTATTGGACCGCTAGTGAAAAGTTGAAAACATAATTGTGATACATGTATCTCTAAAAATAAATGGAATTTGTCGGGTCAACCATGAGCTCTAAAAATAAACACATGGGACTTGCTGGGTCAACCATGGTCTCTGAAAATAAATGCATGGGGAAAGGGGGCCCAATCAAAGTGGGGAAATGGGAGCTGTGAAGATACAAAATGTACTTAGCCCATTTCAGAACCAGACTCATGCAGAAGATGAGGGGTTGTAAAATTGCTCCCATGTAGAAGATGAGCACTTAAAATAAATGCATGGGGCTTGCCTGGTAGGCCATGGTGTCTCAAAATAAATGCAAGGGACTCTCTTGGCCGACCATGCAAACAATGAGGGGTAGTAAAACTACTCCCATCTTCTACTTACAGCCTCCATGCATCGGGATAGCACTTATGTCCATCAGAGCTCCTCATCCTGCTTCAAAACCTGTCTGAGAAGTTAGGTAAACCAAATCAACTTCTTTCCAATTCCACCCATTCTGAACTTGAAGGAAATTGGTCTTTTACTTTGTAACTACATAACTGGAGGCAAGAGAATTGAGAGCATCCCCAATAATACCACATCATCTTCTTCCTGAATCCTTATTAAATTATTAATCCTACAAAATGAAAACCCTTATGACAATTAAACGAATGATTTTAGTTGTGCTCACTATCCTTATTTATGGGCCAAAAGTGCCACTACCAGCCTGGTCCCTTGTACACCTCACACGTGTCACGTGTGAGGTTGTGTATAGTTACTACCGACTAGTAATAATTGCGATTCACGCAAACCAAAAATCCAACTTAATCGATACCTCAAGTTGGCTACATGCAAAGTTGCAAATTGTACCTCAAGCTAACAAGCTGTCAATTGTCAAAATTGGCAGTACCACACAAGTTGTCAATTGCCAAAATCACTGGATTATTGTTATCATCATCTACGATTCTATAGTACATTGTGCAGTTTTCAATATAAAGCTATCCAATCAATCACTCTGGCTATTCATATGGCATTAATCCGCACCGCCACCCAATACCACAACCAAATTGAGAATTTCAATAGAATAAATGAAAGGTAGAGTACTTCGATGCATTGAAAAGAGAGAATTAAATGTCTCATTTTATCTTAATCATTATCAATGTCCTAATAAGTCACAATAAATTTCGCTCACTTATGATCGGAACTATATGTTGATTTCTGAAACCAATAATTAATAAAATCTCAACCATTGATTTCTGAAAATCTAACGGTTCTAGTGTTATTCTGGAGGTTTCAGTTTGCAAGTCTAATGCTTCAAGGATTTACTTTTGGAATGCATCTATAGTCGCCCATCGAAAAATCATCGAATGGTCCCTCTTTTAAAAGAAACTTTATGCATGTGCATAATTTAAAATGGGGACATCGCTAGGTTGACGAGACTCGACCCTCAAGAGTAAAGACTAAGAGTTAAGATTTAAGGCTTTGTCATAAAATATTTTGGTCTGACTTAGGCAATATTAAACAGTAAACAAGAGCACCAATATTTAAACGGTAAAATATTTAACGGTTCTAGTGTAATTCCCAAGGTTTCAATTCACAAATCTAGTGCTTGAGAGATATACTTCCGAAATGCAACTACAACCGTTCATCGAAAATTCATCGAACAATCATGGTCCATAATGTCGCATGGTCGCTGAAATTTGGAACCTTAGAACCAAAGTCTGAAGTTTCAAAGTTTTTGAAACCTCCGAACCATCGACTACAAAGATGACCAAGAAAGACTTGCAACTAAGGTTAGGAAAAGCACCAAAACCCCGACTTTGGTGAATTAAGATAGGAAAGGTTGCAAGGACGGTGCATTTATGAAGTGAAGATCGCGGGAAAATTTTAGAAAGTGGACATGACTAGAGGATCCATGGGTAATTAAGATCGGTACATGTGGAGTTTGGAAAATTATTACCTCTCGGCCCTCGATTAGTGAAGTTAATAATAGAGTTTGGTGTGGAGAAGAAGGCACACAGAAAGTCTAAAAGAGTGGTGGTGGTGGTGGTGTAGCTGCAACAATTTTCAAATGGAGGCCAACTTCACTCTGCATTTGAGGAGGCAATTAAACCTGTTTTATGGTGAAGCTTTTGACAAAAGATTAATGGGTATGCTTTTATTCACTGATGGGAGGTTGGTACAAAGTGTGCGGATGATTTTGGGGAAATCCTTTGGAAATATAAGGCATAGATATAGGACTAACATGGATGTATACTACTTGATTATAGTATGGGGTTTGGACTTGGGGGAATCGACAAGCACAGTGAGAGAAGTGATGGAGATGATTGTGCATAGAGATTTCTTGAAAGGATTAGAATCAATACTTGAATGAGCAGTTCCAGGTGAAGGTTTTGACATCCGGGAAGGCTTTGAAAATGTGGAACTGGAAGGGGCAAAAGGATGCATCCCTTCCGTGCATTGGCTGGAGGATGAGATTAAAAATCAATGCAGGGGAGAAGCAAGGTTAGGCTGACAAGCATTGAAGCTATT
>VDFB02093413.1:0-29749 GCA_007258455.2 Sequoia sempervirens
CTTTCTAGTGGTGTAGGTTATTTTTTAGAATTTTTTTGTTTATCTACTATTTTTTCTGTTTGAAGTCATATGTTCATTTTGGGCTTCCGAGCTCATAACTTTTTGCCACGATCTCTGATTTTTCATCTTCTTTGAGGCATTGGAAAGGTATTGAGGAGCTCTATCTTGATGTCTATGCACATTTTTCTATATTTTTCCCAAGTTTATCATTATTCTAGATTTGTCCCGATGGGTGTTTTGGAGATTACTTGGATGTTTTGGCAGTTGGAAAGGTGAAACTGGAATATTTGTACTTCATTTCAGTACCACATCATGTTATTTTCTATTTATGCATGCATTAGCTTTCTCTCCTTTTACAATCGTTGGGTTATTGTAATAAATGAACTGAGATAAAGTTCCATCAGGGGGGGTTTCTTGCATAATAAATCTGATTAGAGTGTGCATGCACTTTGATCTCCATATCCATTTTGATTTGATGATAGCTCGCATGGGTTATTTGGTTTCCTAGTTTCTTTTGGCCACATTTTTGCTATAGCTTGACACATATCAGATTCATCGGTTCACACTTTAGTTGAGAGATTATGTTTCTTGATCCTCATTGGTTGATTCTTCCTGAGTTTGAGGGCCATGTTTTTTATGGATTTATTGTTCTAGAGTCTTTTTGGTACTCCTTCCCATGGAAGAGTTTTGAGTCTCGATTTGGCATCGACGCCGAGATACCACAGTTTCAATTATGTCTTCATTTCATCTTTGTTGCTTCATAGATTCGAGTTGTTCCGGTTGTAGGGATTTTCGGTGTTCCGTGTCAGTGCGCTATCACATTATCATGATTATGGTTTTTGTTTCAGTTTTAGATAGAAGTATATTTCCTTGCTTGTCAGATTGCGGTTCCAGTGTTACTCCACAGTGTTCTTCCAGTGCTTCTTTACAATAGTCATCTCATTGTAGGGGTTTTTGTCCCACAGGGTTTTCCTTCTCTACCTCATCATTGCATTTTGTAAATGAGTACTTGATCAGGCCTTATTTTTTGGAACCATATTTGCATAATAATTTGGCTATACTAAGGTTGCCATGGGGGGTGTTAGTGCAAGTATGTTTAATTTACACTTTGCATGGTTACTTAGGTAATTATTTATTTCCTAGGTTAGTTAATTCTCATCCTTATCTTGTTGAGCTATCTTGTTGCTCCGGATAAGATGAGTTCACATATCTTGCTTTTTATAAAGAAAATGTTATCTTGTAATTATTGAATTCTCGAATAATAATTAGTACATCTTCTTGCAAATCACGCTTTTACATTTTCTCTTCTATGGAGGATGGTTTGAAAATATGATCTTGGTTTCCTAACACCAACAACTTCTACCCAAAAGCATTTATCTAACTTAGCACTACTTAACATGCTCCTAGCTCTTTCCATTAATGTACGGTTCATTCTTTCTGCTACCCCATTTTGTTGGGGTGTGTAAGGTGTAGTCTTTTGCCTAACAATTCCTGCATGTTTGCAAAACTCATCAAATTCCTTAGAACAATATTCACCCCCATTGTCAGATCTCAATACTTTTATCTTATAATCTGTTTTCTTTTCAACCAATGCCTTAAATTCCTAAATTTGGTGAAAACTTCAGATTTTGTATGCAAAATAAATCCAAGTATATCTTGAGTAATCATCAATGAAGGAAACATAATAACAAGATCTACCCAAAGAATCTATATCCACTTTGGACCACACACATCCGAATGAATTAGTTCTAACAATCCATTAGCTTTATTAGTTCCTTTAGGAAATGATGACCTATTTTGTTTACCAAACACACAATCCTCACATAAATCATTTTTACCAATAGAATAATCAGAAATACCGTCTACTAGTTTCTTATCAAGTATGGTCCTAAGACCTTTTTCACCAATGTGACCCAATCTATGGTGCCACAACATACATGCATTTTCAGTGCTAGTTACAAAAGAGGAGTTACAAAAAGTAGAGGCATGTAGTGTAAATAAATTCCCTGTCCGAGATCCTTTAGCAACCACCAAACTTCCCCTTACCATCCTACAACTAGACTTGTCAAATGTCACATGCATCCCAGAATCATTCAACTTGGAAACCAAAATTAAACTTTTTGTAAGTCCTGGAATATGTAAAACATCATCAAGGATTTTAACCCTCCCATCACTGAAACACAACTTTACCTTTCCTTTACCAATAACCTTTTGTGAGCTATTGTCACCCATGAAGACCTCTCCTCCATCATATTCTTTTTATGTAGAAAACCACTCCTTATGAGGAGTCATATGGAAGGAAGCACCTGAATCAATAAGCCAAGCATCATTACAAACTGTGTTAGCTGAAATAATCAAAGCATCAGAATCACCGTTATCAGAGGACTTTTCTGTGGAGGAATCTGCATTCTTTTTCTTGTTTCTACATTCCTTCTTCACATGTCCCCGTTTACCACAGTTCCAACACTTCACTCTGCTCTTTCCAAGGGTCTTAGACCATCCTTTAGACTTATCCTTCTTCTTATCCCCTTTAGGCTCTTTCTCCTTGGGCCTACCTCGCACATGCAAGGCATCTTGGTAGCCACTACACATGGTCTTTCTCCTCATCTCCTCTGAAAGAAGTATGGGAATAATATTATCCATCTTAGGTTCTGCACCACCACTTGTTATAGCAATAATTAAATCTTCCCAAGATTCCGGCAAAGAGAAAATCAATAAAATGCATTTATCCTCATCTTCTATTTTAAAATCAATAGATGCAAGCTGACTTATAATAAAATTAAAATCATTCAAATGTTCAACAATAGATTCACCATCCTTCATCTTTAATGAATATAAACATCTTTTGAGATACAACTTGTTAGACAGACTCTTAGTTTGGTAGATTTCACCTATCTTCCTCCAAAGCTTGTATGCCGTGTCTTCTAAAGAGACATTCAGGAGGACAAAATTTGTGAGACACAATTGAATATTCCCTCGAGCCTTCTTGTCTAACTTATTCCAATCTTCATCCGACAAGATTGAAGTAGATGGCTTCTTCTCAACTGAAATTGGTAACCATTGATCTCTCTCCTCAAGAAGATCCTCCACTTTCAACTTCCACATCTCATAACCAGTTCTATTGAACTTCTCAATATCTAGACGAGAGGTGGATGCCATGGTATGCAATCTTTCACAAATCTACAAAACCCACAACACAAAAGCTCCCACTGCAGCAAAAAACCTTCAACACTTTAAAAGGAAAGCGTCCCTTCCTTAACAAAACCATTAGCTCTGATACCAAATGTTGATAATCAAGGTGAAGAAATATTGAAATATGAACTTAAATGAGTGAATGCAAATCTGAAATATGTAGAATAACCTTTATCCTTAGTGTGAAGAAATAATGAGAGAGAGAGATAGAAAAAACATAACACATGCAACAACAGATTTACGTGGAGAAACCTCGAAGGGAAAAAACTCCACCACCAAAAGAGAGGAAAGTATATTACTGATAATCTCAAATATTACATGCAGAAATAGACTTCTCTTATCATTCCTTGTAAATCCAGCAACACCCTATTACCCTGCAAAACTGAATTGAATAACTCTAGCTCAAGGCCCCAATTTATAGAGAGTTGTGAGGATGAAAACCACCATGGTTTCACCAAACAATAGGCAGCAATACCACCTGGAAAAACCCATGCCTCCCTCCTTGAAATGGTCAAAAAATACCAAAAATAGCCTCTTACAAATGCTCTTACAACTGTCATAAGGCATCTTTCATGCATGGGCGCCTGGGGTCCAAAAATAGCATATTATGTCATAGGAATTTGTCATACTGTCATAACATCTTATGAAAAATGTCATGCATGTCATAGATGCTCTTACAACACCCTATTTTGACCCAACAACCTTATTTTAGAAGATTCCAAGGTGGGACGCCTAGCTATTTTGTCCTTTTCCAAAAGGATAAATGGTAACGGTAACACTGCATTACATTGTCTCTTTCACCACTGTTGGTCAAACAGTTTCACCTCTTATGGGTAAATGTACAAAACACTTTAGGAGAATAATAAATTAGAGGATTTACAAGGTTGATGACACCTAAATCCTAACAGTAGCCAGTGTATGGTAGCTCTAGATTTATAGGACACAACACCATACTCAAGAAGGCTAGTATTATGAGGTTACCAAACCAATATATTCATCAAAGGGTAGGGCCATCTTACTAGTTAGGTAGATGTGTGGGGGATTGCAATAAGTCTATGGTTGGTAGAAAATTAGTTGAGTGATGCTCTCCCTCATACAATTGATGACCAAGATTTGAGGATGTATGTTATCAAGGACATCTGGACCATTTATATCTATGCTACGTTAAGCTTATGGAAGCTATGTATGTAATCAAGTATCTCTATTCTTATTGAGAAATTGAAAATGGAAAATATTATCATTAAATTATGTAATATGGATTTGTTACTTGGA
Organism: Sequoia sempervirens; assembly: GCA_007258455.2. Classification (NCBI taxonomy): domain Eukaryota; kingdom Viridiplantae; phylum Streptophyta; class Pinopsida; order Cupressales; family Cupressaceae; genus Sequoia; species Sequoia sempervirens. The sequence continues at coordinate 4,465 of VDFB02093413.1, forward strand.
ATTTAGTAAAGTTTATTTGTAATTCAATGAGAAAGTAATGTGCATCTTGTTATTCGATTAGAAAAGAAAAAATCAATGGGTAGAACAATGGGAATGTTACACTTGGGATGACTACTTGACATACATTATAGTTTTCTTTTGTGAGTCCCATATTTTAGATTTGGGAGACACCATTGATTATATTCATCTTCTCTTTCCTTCTTTTATTGTTGTGAGGGAACACTTTGACCTTTTTATTCATTTTCTATATGATCATTCTTCATAGTTTGATTGAGTGCAAATAATTTTGAGTAGCATTTGGAGGAGGTTTTTTAATCTTCAGAGGAGATATCTTTTTCTTTTGATTGTGTTCTATAATTGTTTCTAGGAGATTCTGGATTGTCCTCTTCATCAGTGTGGCCTAAAACGCTTGTTTGGAGTGTGAAAACTTTTGGTATTAACATGGATACACTTGAGAATGATTTAAAGACACCACTCTTTATTCATCTTCCATCATATTCCTTTTGAGGAATGGGAAGACATCCTTCATACCATATTGGTTTTGATTCTTCCTAAGGGGAGGAATGTTGTTTGACGGTATTGGATTTGAAAGGAAATATGTATCCACCCAAGATAATTTCCACATTACCCAAATAGAGAAATCTATGCAAACAAGTATTCAAAATCCATATGCAAAAGAATAGACAACAAATCATTAAAGATGACACAAGATATACCCTAGAAAAACCCACCCTCCAAAAGCATCCATCACTCATGTATTATTCAATAATAAACATTATAATACATCTTCAGAGTCTTGCATAAATAACTTTGAAACATCAAGTCCTCTACAACCACTCCATATGAATAGGAATGTAACCACACATCCCATGCCATGCTTCAACCCTCACAAATGTTAACAAGAGATTCTCTCAACCAGCCAACTATCCAACCTTAGAAAACTACCCATGTGTTTAATTTTATAGAGACAAGCTCACACAAAACCATCAAATGGTGTTACATAAAACCATGTTACTAATACCACGAGATTATAAAATCATTAACCCCTCATTTAATCTTGGTAGTAAGTTTTTCCAATATTAAATATTATTCCCATGTGAAACCCCACATTAAATATTTAATCTAATGTTACATACAACTCATAAAGTGGCCCCAAGAATACTAGACCCATGTGATGCACACATCCCTAAATTCCCTAGGTGCACCACATAATAAATAAATATTAAATTATAACAGAATGCAAGGTGGACAACACACATTTTCATAACATTCTCCCACTTGTAGTATACATTTCATAAGGGGTAAACAAGTAAAATCAAACATGAACAAGGGAACTATCCCTCTAGCCACATATACCATCAAGGAAACAAAGTGCTCCATATGATCCATCAAGATACTTGCAACAAGAATCAATGTGACCACCATCTCAAGCATATAAAATCTCATCCTTCATCATGCCAACACACAAAGATAAGAATCCATCCAAAGAGATGCCACACTATTTTTCACAAAGAAGCATGAATCCTACCTCCAACTGATATCCTAATACACAAAAACTCAATCCAAAGGTAACGAGTATGTATCAAAGGTTGTCAAGATATAATCACCATAGCTGAAAATAACACCCACAACAAATACTAACACATCCAACTATCCATGCCTTAAAGGTATACAAATCATAACAAGTGAACCCCATGCCATCAACATATACAACCCATAACATGCAATCACAAGATCCAAGTGCCAAACCTGTCAATGAAGAAAATACACAACTAGGAACTCCCATTGCATAGGGTAATGCCAAATGTTAAAATGGTCAAGGCATCCAAAGATCCACCAATAGAAACACATAGAAGTGTAACCAAAATCATGTAGTACCAAGGAACATCCACAAAGATATGCAAATCATGCAAACCAATATGCTATAATACATCTCTCACCACAAGTTTTCATAGCTCTCCCAAGTTCTTCACACCCAACAAATGAAAGAGATAAAGGAACAACCATGTCATCACCAAAAAACAATGAACAACACATGACCACAAACATCGTGATCATCATAGCTCCACACAAGATCTCAAATCCAATGTCACATGAATACAAACAACCAAGAAGTAGAACAAGACCAAAGAGAGAATGTGAAAATCTAAATATGTAGCATGTCCTTCTACACACACCTCTAAAATCTAAGTTGTGATAAGAATGATCTCCTCCATAAAATCCCAAAGATAATAGCACTATCCACATCTAACCATAACCAAGATGTATGCATCTCAAACCAAAGAAAGATCAAACCATATTCATTCCCAATCTAAGGGAAAAATACCAATAACATCTCCTAAACTCAACATCAATAAATAATCTCACAATGCATAAGGAGATAACTCATGCCAACATCCCTCAAATGAACCATCTAGAACTATCCATATCTCAAGACCCATATGCATGAGAAGAAAAACATAAAACATAATGCATATGAAAATAACAATGGGAAATACCTTAGATGATTAACCGTCGAGTAGACCAAGAGAGGGAATGAAAATGCTCCTTCAAGATATCCAAATCATCATGAGTGATCTAAGAATAATATCCTCATAGGTCCAGGTTGAACTCACATCTAACCAAGGTGTAGGCTCCTCAGACTTTCAACTGAAACCTCATCAATGAGCAACCATCTCAACACATGTCTCTAATCACAAGAGATATCCTAGCCTCACCTATGTCTCCAAGTATCCATGAGTACTTGTAACTCATTAATCCTTTCCAAACTCCAAATGCAACATAGCATCATCATGAAACTCCAAAGAAAATGATCAATGTACCCAATACCAAGAGAACCAATCAAGAACTCAATCATGACATCATGATCTCACATCTCCTAAAAAAAATCATATGCTCTAATGAACATATCATGTACGTGTATCATGCCAACACTTTAAACATGTAATCAAAAGTACATCATGACATAACACATAACCATCCTATCCAACAAGGATCACATGTCAAAAGAAAAATCATGACACCTCAACCAAAGACTAAAGAGTCCCCCATGGTTAACCAGGATGTCATCATCTCCAAATCACATGAAGATAACCATCTCCTACAAATGAAACCAAAGATATCAAATAATCCTTACTACATACAAGAAACATAATCTAGGAGTCCATCAATGACACCAATAAACATTGCAAAAGATCATCCACCATAAAATGGTGAATCCACATCATAGCCACAAGCTCCCATTGAACTGTGATACTGATCTCTCTATGGAAACATGATAACCATCCTCCAAATGAAGATCATCTGTGGCTCCAAAACAATCAAAGAACTCAACACTTAGCTCCCAAAGGGAAGAGCACAAACCATGATCTCAAACCAAGAAGATACAACACTGCCAAATCATCACTGTCACAAGCTCCCACTGAATGGTGTAATCAAGATATCCATGACATCATGATAACAACCTCCTCAATGAAGATCAACCATAACCATGATCCTCAAGCCAATAAGATACACCACCACAAACCAAACAGGAATCAATCTAATACCACCAAAAAAGTACCTGCATAAACAATCATGTCATGCCAAAGTCCCTAAAGCATAAGAAAAATCCATGATACCATGATCACCACCAAATGTACCAACAATAATCTCCAACCATGTTACACATGTTTGCATTAGATAGTCAACTACATTGGTCCCACATCATGACCGCACCTAGTAATACCATCTCTCCACCTCAACATGACATCTAAACCAACCAAAAACAAGTGACTAAACCAAGCCACCAATTTGAATATGCAACAATACTGAAGCATCTATGTGCATAGAAAACCCACATCCAAGCCATAAATGTAACCTGTAACACTACACAAATTGTACATACAACAATGCAACACACAAATCCAACAATATACTGATAACCATTGCAAATGAGAGGAATCAAAGATGTGCATGTGAGTATATAATGAATCCAACATCAAAATGTGTGATCGAAAATATATGCGTAATGAAATAAAATAAATACTATTCAAGCACACCAATAAGACATTGTATCAAAACAAAAAATAAAAGGTAAGTAGATGCAAACTCAATATTCTGCTTCGATTGTCGTCCTATTGTCCTCTATCTTCAGTGTTTTTGTTGATTCCAGCTTTTGCTCTCAGATTATATGCTAGGCTCAACAAACTGTCTTCCTAAAGAACGAGATTTAAATATGATGCATGATGCAAGATTAAGCCATGATATGGAATAAGACTAAGATGATTGAAATAAACATGATGCTATGATATTAGAATGCTAAATGAATTAAATGCAATGAACTCTAATTAATTGCCTATCCCCAATGCTTAGATTCACACAGGTATTTATAGAGTTTTTCGAAGGATTCTGATTGGCTGTCTTGATTGACGGTTGTGATAATTCCTGGCAGATCGAATGGCTGAAGATGGATGAAACTGAAGAGAAAATAGAAGAAAACCTGAAAACAAGATTTTTCTATTTTTATGAAAGAGAAAAAGATAAGAAGATAAGAAATCATCTTTCTTTAAAAAGATAAAAGAAAGATTTAAAAGCTGATAAATAATGAATTAAAAATTCAATTATTTATTTGTGGATGATATTCAGCTTTTCTTAATTAAATTAAGCTTTTAAAGAAAGCAGAAGAAAGTTTGTGATAAGAAGAAAGTTTTAATTAGGATTTTTGAAGAAAGCAGAAGATCTCATATTTAAATAAAATATTTAATTATGATATGAGAAGAAAACAGAAGATTTTAATATCTAGCTGTGATTTAGAAAGAAAGCATAAGATCCTTTAATTAAATAAGGTTTATTTAATTAAATCACTTTTATGAAATTAATTAAATGACATATTTAATTAATTAGAAGAAGAATTTAAAATAGAAGAAAGAGAGATATTTAAACTTAATTAAATCAAAAGATTTAATTTAAATTCAAACAATGATAATTAATTTAAATAAATAAAATGTATTTATTTAATTAATTAAGTGGACATATGAAAATAATTAAATAAAATAAATTTATTTAATTATGAAAGAAGAATAAGATGAATGAACAATATAATTAAATTAATTAAATTTAATCATATGTAGATGACTTTTAGATAAATTAATTAAATAATAAATATTTAATTAATTGCCAAGATTATAGACATGACCATTTTTATGCGTATACATTTTGCCCCTCTTTGAAGTGATGTGTGAAACACATTGCTTCAAAGAAAATAAAAAAATTTGCCCCTAATATGTTTCTGATTTTTGATGTCGATGATGCCCTCTCGGGAGGTAAATCACGGAAGATGGCGTCAAGAATGATAGGGAAACAGTGATTTAGCTCCTGATAAATGATGTTTGTGATGGCCCGGTGAAAATAAAATGGAAGGAGAAAAATGCCATGAACTCTCACCTTAATAGACCCTTAAAAGGTAAAAAGGGGTAAAATGAAGTGTCATTTTCACCCTGCTGCTACAGTGAAAAGTGAGCTCTGATAGTGACTTGGCGAGATGGAGATCCCATTGCACAGGCATAGATTCGAGCGAGCGTGCCGATACCAGAGACCAACTGCGTATGGACCACCGGTGAGTGATTCCAACTGTTTATGATTTCAAATTTCGCATTTTGAATCGATTTTACAAATGTTTTAGGTCGGTTTTTGGTTTTTGCATTACGTTTTAGCGCATTCGATAAAAATTTTAGCGCATTAGCAGAGTTCTGTAGCGCATATAGGAAATTTTGTAGCGCATATAGGGGCGGGTTAAAATTCATCTTGTAGCGCATTTGACAGATAGAGTAGTGCATATAGGTGAAAATCGACTAGTTTGATCCTATAGCGCATCTAGGGCACATAATTGCGCATATAGGGCTAGGGCCACAAATAGATAAAGTTGCACATTTGAGAGTTAAAGTCACACATCCACATGATAGAATAGCGCATGCCGAGATTTAGCGCATCTGAGAAAAATTTTAGCGCATTCGAGTGAAACTGTAGCGCATTTGTGTTTTAGCGCATCTGGGTAACAGAGTAGCGCATATGGGAAATTTTTCACAGAATGTTCGTGTGATGAAAAATGATTAGTTAAATTGCTTCCTTAGTCAATAGATAGATGAATTGTAGTACCATCATGCTGATATGGGGAAAAAATGATAGAAAATCTGATAAAGAATTGATAACTTTGCTTCCAAAATAGAAAACAAAGAATAGATAGCTGATAACTTTGTGACGAACAATAAAGAGTAAATTGATTGACGGATTGATGTTGTGTTTGGATAACTTTGCTTCTCGCAATTGAAAAACAAAGAGGAGATGTTTGATAAATTTGCTTTCTGCGATAGAAACCAAATAGTAAAATGAGGATATAAATTTGCATTCATGACTGAAATACAAATAGGAAATGATTTGTGTGTTGATAAATTTGCTTTCCTGAAAAGAAAAACAAATAGTAAATGATGATAGAGTAGATTGATTGGATAGTCAGATAGATTGATTTAACACTTGATATGGGCCATTGATTGAATTTGCTGGATAGATAGATCACATGATATGAGTCTGATTAATGTGTCCTTTGTGATGATCAAAAATAGGAGGCTTTCAAAAGCCTCCAGACTAGAGAGCGGTTCCCACTATGTTGGGAGCTAATAGGAGAGCTTACACCAGCTGAGTTACAGGGGATAGAAAATTGTGGCTAGGACCTTTGTTGACGATGCCGCGAGGTATTCGGATCAACAGGGGACTGTTGACCGCTTTGGCAGAGAGATGGCACTCGGAGCATAACACTTTTCACTTGCCAACCGGTGAGATGAGTGTGACGCCCAAGGATGTGTATAGGATTCTTGGGGTTCCAGTTGTCGATGCCCTTGTGGTTTATGACCACAAGGAGATTGGTGGGACCGAGGCGCTGTGGCGGATATGCGGCGATGCGAGCATTAGTGGATACTGGATAGATTGGGAGGATTTCAGTAGGTATCCAGCCTTAGTTGTTGTGTTGGCTGCATTCATTGGAGGCTTCCTTGGACTGGACCATCGGTCGAAGGGATTTGCAGTTGGTTGGGGTAGGATGTTGGAGTGGTTGGTGACACAACCATGGAGGTATGCTTGGGGGAGCTGTATATTAGCAAACATGTATCATCATCTTCATCAGGTTGTATATAGAGGATCCACTAGCTTGGCGAGTGGAGTGACACTTCTACAGATGTGGGCATGGGAGCATATTTCAATCACAAGACCACATTGCACGAGAGATAGGCCAGCAGGGAGGCCCTATGTGTATGCATATTATGGTGCCCTTGTCCAGCAAAAGCTGGGCAAGGTAGAGTATTGGCGACGGGTATTGGATGATATAGATGCAGTGATATGGAGACTGTACATGGATTGTGAGGCATGGGGGAGTGATCACTTAGAGATGCCATTTGTCTGCAGACTGCGATATTTGATAGGGCGGACCCCCTTTATTATTGAGAGATTTCTGGCATTATGGGTTCTGAGACAGTTTGGATTTACACAGGGGATGCCACAGGGCGTTGCTCATTATGGGGGGCGCAAGGGTGATCCAGGATGGGGGCCATGCATTCGATACCAGGTAGCATACACAAAGTATTCTACCTTACAGCCAGAGATATGGATAGACAGACCAGAGGTGCAAGATGCAGGGATGACCGATGATTATGCACATTATTTCCATACGCATCTATTTCCACGATTTACAGTGCCAGATGAGCCATGGGCAATTGGGGTAGCACCACAGCCAGGGGCAGGGAGACAGGAGGATGTGGTCGGCAGAGAGTAGGCGATTGGTGGAGGAGAGGAGGAGGGAGATGAGGAGGAGGGAGAGGAGGAGGGAGATGAGGGTGAGGAGAGCGGAGATGGAGAGGATGGAGACGAGGACAACTCAGATGGCAGAGATGATAGGGGAGATGATGGTGGAGAGGAGAGGCAGCAGAGGTTGGATAGTCTGGGCAGAGCACAGATTGTTCGGCGAGCCAGATTTGGTGGCAGACCATAGACAATGATTAGGGTGTCGTCCTCATCTCAGCAGGCACATATGGCTGCATTGCAGGCTCAAATTTAGACTTTTCAGGGACAACAGGCGTAGCTACAGAGCCAGCTAGCTTAGGCTCAGAGTGTGATAATGCAGTTGTAGGCATAGCTTTCATAGGCTCAGACACAGGTACAGGCTCAGGTGCCTGCCCCAGATCCCCAGATGACACAGTTGGTAGCAAAGAGGGATGCACTTAGACGACAGGCACTGGAGGCCGAGGGTGTGGCACAGCAACTCATGGGTACCGTAGAGAGTACATCATTACGGGAGGCCATTGCAGAGGGATTTGAGGCAGCTAGAGAGGCCAAGTACTACAGAGTCCGATATGAGGAGTTGTGTCCCCCCGAGCGTCGGGAGCGTTATCCCCGATCACATAGCAGGACGAGGACCCGATCACGGACATCGACACATGGCAGAGAGGTTACAGGGCCCCGACAGGATCCTGATGCAGGGGGTAGCGGCAGGCCGCCTCCTTCCGGACCAGCTCTTTCAGGGGCATCTACCAGCTAGTGATTGGGACAGATATATTTTGCACATATGCAGGGCATGTATATTGAGTTTTGATCATATCTTATGTATCATGTTTTGAACTTTTTAGTTTCATTGGACATTGGACATCTGTATTATTTTGATGAGCGATGATATGCAGTGGCGATGATTTTGATGATGATATGTTTGTGCATTTTTGATATGATATGGATGCTACTTTTATGCATGTATGATATGAGATGGATTTTGATATGTTTTTTATTGTTTTTGCGTACTAATCTTATGATGTAGGATGATCTAATGATATGATGCAAATGGATGATCTAGGATGTAGATACAATGATTGTGAGAATGTAGATATGAATTGTTGATTTTTTTGAATCTTTGTTTCAAATGCAGAAATGAATAGTATGTGTATGAAATGCATCATGAAATTATGATATGAAAATGGTAGATAATGAATGTGATACTGATAATGATAATTATGAAAAGATAAATGATATATTTGGTAGTGTTTATGTAATGGAAAATGGTGATGAAAATGAAATAATTATAATGTGGAATGCAATAATATGAAACGAATGAGTGTAATGGTAATGGAATGATACTAGATGATGATGATGATAATAGTAAATGATAAATGATAAAAAGATAATGATATAAGAGAAAAGGAGATGATAATAGTAATTGAAAAATGACGATGTTAAAAATAAAAAATAAAAATGATATGAAATGATGAATGAATGAGAAATGATAATGATAATGATAATGATAGAAAATGAAATAGATAATGATACATGATAATGATAATGATGAAATGATAAAGAATGAGAAATGATAATGATAATGATAATGAGAAATGATAATGATAGAAAATGAAATAAAAATGAGACATGATAATGATGAAATGATAATGAATGAGAAATGATGTTGATATGAGAAATGATAGTGAATGAAAATAAAAATGATACATGATAATGATAATGATGAAAATAGAAAATGAAAATGAATGAATGATATGAATGATATAGACATGATAATGATAAATGATAAGGATATAAGAAAATGATAATGAATGAATGATAGAAAAATGGAATAGAAATGATAATGATAATGATGGGAAATGATAAATGAAACAAATGTCCAAATGTCCTCCACAAAGAGTTCAAAACTACATGACAACCGTTAATGTTTTCATTCAACCTTTTAGAACACTGATGTGAATCCAATATGCAGATATATACAAATGATCTAACCAACATGCAACTAAATGAAACTAACCAATTTGCTGAGCCTGTCATAAGCATTTTTGAATCATCATAGAGCATCTTAAAATGTTGGAAGTATGTACAAGCATTAGAGGGGAAATTAGCACCAATGATGACCTAAGTACAACTTTCATGATTTTTGATATAGCAAGCGAACACAAGCATCGAGGTATAATTGAACCGAGATGACCTGAGCATTTATTGCATAAATAGACAAAGATTAACCACCCTTCCGATGCAAATGTGGAACTGTCATTAATGATATTGCTTTGGTAATCATGTCCTATGACATATTTGTATCGAATTAATCGTTAACCTCGAGACAACAGACAAAGAAAAATCATTCTCGCTCCTTTGCCTCTCTAGTTCAAGACATATCATCGAAAAGTGTGCTCCAGAGTAATGATATCGAAAAATCAAACAACCTTATTCAAAACACACCGTTATATTCTTACATTATTCAGATTTTTGGGTCATCCAATAGACAAATGATATGGTATCCGCAAAATTGTTCATGATATGGAGTGACATTGATCTGGATAAGGTTCTCGCCGTGAGTTGGTTGTTTGTTCAGATGATCAGATTTACATATTGTCCAGTCAGTTCTAGTATGCTAAGGAAAGTAAAGTGCCCCTCTAGCTTGAGTTTTTCCCCGCTTATCACGCCAACTTCATGTAAAAGGAATATGTACAATAATCAAGCCATGGGTAAGACATTTTATCACTCTGTATCGATGGCGTGGATGATGCAAATTATAACCCTAAGATGCGGAAAAAGGAGTCGGGGTGCCGCCAAACAAGAACTATTAGATGGAGAGGTGCCGATAGCCTCATACGATTTTCACTATCCGTGGTTTATTGTGATTTTCCTCGATTTCTTTGATTTTGATATATTTTTAGGACTTTCTGATTTTTGCATTTTCAGGACTTTTTCTGATTTTTTTGTATTTCTTCGTGACTTTTCTGATTTTTTTGTATTTCTTCGAATTTTCCTCGATTTTTTTTGTATTTCTTTAGGACTTTTTTTGATTTTTTTGTATTTCTTCGGGACTTTTTCTAGATGATGATAGTTGACTTAAACATAATATTTCTTGAGATGCATGTTGTTGATGGGTTCGTCAAACAAGTCCCCTTCTGTTGTTGATAATTTATAGGCTCCTGAACCGTAGACTGCAATAACCACATAAGGTCCTAGCCAATTTGATTCAAATTTACCTTTCTTTTCTCTATCTTGTTGATTACGTGGGTTCTCTTTCAGAACTAGATCACCCACCTGAAAGGTACGTGGTTTTACTTTGTGATTATAGCCGTGAGACATCATCTATTGGTATGCTTTCAAATGGTCAGCTGCTCTCTATCTCTTTTCATCTAAAAGTTCTAACTCTTGTAGTCAGGAAAATCTGTATTCATCATCGGTTATGAGACCTTTCAGTGATACTCTGAGTGATGGTATTTCAACCTCTAAAGGCAATATGGCTTCTGCTCCATAGACCAGAGCATAGGGTGTTTCTCCCGTTGGCGTTCGGACACTAGTTCTGTAAGCCCACAAGGCGGGATTGAGTTGAACATGCCAATCTTTCCCTGAATCATTGACGGTCTTCTTCAAAATCTTTAGTATAGTCTTGTTTGAGGCCTCTGCTTGGCCATTCCCTTGTGGATAGTAAGGCGTTGAATATCTGTGCTGAATATGGAATCTTTCACAAAGTTCATCAACATCCTGATTCTTGAAAGGTCGACCATTATCTATAATAATGGCATTAGGAATGCCATATCGACAAATAATGTAGTTGAGTATGAAGGATGAAATTTGTTTTCCAGTGACTTTGGAGAGAGGTACCACCTCAATCCACTTAGTGAAATATTTTGTCGCCATGATGATGAACTTATGCCCATTTGAAGATGAAGGATGAATTTTCCCTACTAGATCTAACCCCATTGAGAAAATGGCCGTGTTGGTGTGAATGGGAGTGGAAGTTCTTTCGCGGTAAGGTGAGCATGAATAAGATTCCATGAATCGAGCATTTTGAGTGCGTTTTAAATAAAGTGAATGATTCCCTCTCCATTGTGGCCAAGAGGTAACCCATTCTAATCAATTTCGATAGTTAGTTCACTCCGAATGAGTACCCGCCACAAATTCCCCATGAACTTCTTTGTAAAGCTTTGTCGGATTCATCACATTCAAGACATCGAAGTAAAGTACCATCAAGACCACGATGATAAAGGGTATCAGCGATAAGGGTATATCGAGAGGATTGTCGGATAAAGTTACATTTTTTATTACAAGATACATCAGGTGGTAAAATGTCATCTTTTAGGTAGGCATAAGTCTTACCATACTGTGGTGAATCGATCCCCGCTCAAGTGGCGTGATAATTTGCCGGTGTGTCATAAGTAAGTGTAAAATAATTGTTCCACCAGAAATTCATAGCGAAGACTGCTTTTTTCGAGTTGTAACATATCGCGCTATAGCATCAACCGCTGTTAAGCTCTTTGGAATTTGTGAACTGGATATCCACAGTACTTTGAAGTCATCGACATCATCTTTTGTATGGCAAATAATTTGTCATCTTTAGTCCGATAATCATTGATTTGGTTAATGACTAACTGTGAGTCACCATAAACTTGTAGCTCGATAATCCTCCATTCCAATGCTGTATTTAATCCAGTGATTAGTGCTTCATATTCGGCTATGTTATTGTTGCATGGAAACATTAGCCTATATGACCGAGGAATGGTATGTCCTTGAGGGGTGACAAAAAGAGAATGCCTGCCCCCCATCCATGTTGAGTAAAAGAACCATCAAAGTATAAGGACCATAGTTGTTTGAATTCTATAGTGAAAACATTAGCATCTAGAAATTCAATGTGCAAGGGGTGCTCTGCTTGTAGGGGAGCGTCTGCTAGTTGATCAGCGATAACTTGTCCCTTGATTGCTTTGTGATCAACATAGTGTATGTCAAACTCACTCAGAATCATGACCCATTTTGCTAACCTTCCTGTCAACGTAGCTTTGCTTAACAGATATTTAAGCAGATCAATCTTTGCAACAAGATTAATCGTATGTGTTAACATATAGTGTCAAAAATTTTGTGAAGCAAAGACTACTGCTAGGCAAGCCTTCTCAATGAAAGTGTAGTTGAGTTCATGTCCTGTCAATGTTTGGCTGATATAATATATTGCCCGTTCTTTCCCTGTATGGTCTTCTTGTGCTAGCAATGCACCCAAGGATGTTTCTGTTGCGGCAATGTACAAGATCAATGGTTTATCTAGATTTGGTGGTACTAGAATTGGTGGGTTCATTAGGTACTACTTGATTTGTTGAAATGTCATTTCACATTTGTCATCCCATCTAAAAGGAACATTCTTATGCAGGAGATGTGTGAACGGTAGACTTTTGTCAGCCAATTGTGCAATGAATCTTCTTATGGACTGAAGTCGCCCTTGTAATGATCTCAATTGACTGGATGTTCTTTGGAGGAGGCATCTCCATGGATTGCCTGGAACTTTAGTACGATCTACTCTAATTCCCTTTCTCTGAAACAATATATCCTAAAGTTTTCCGTGATGTGACCTCAAAAAACACATTTTTGGGATTTAGGACTAATCCTTTGAATTTTTCCAACTGTAAATATTTTAGACAATATTTCCAGGTGTCCTTCTCTGGTGTATGACTTTTCCAATATGTCCTCTACACAATCTTCCATGAATGTGTGCATCATGTCATGAAATATTGTAGTCATAGCCCTTTGATAAGTAGCCTCAGCATTCTTTAGACCGAAAGGCATGACATTCCAACAAAGACGCTCCCACTCGACAAGGAAAGCCGCTTCCGCTAGTCAAAATTTGATTTGTTGTAAACTGCAGGAAGTTCCATCCATATCGAATACATAGCATGGCCAGCTGTTAAATCAACTATAGTGTCAATGCTTAGACGCGGAAAGTCATCCTTAGGGCAGGCCTTGTTAAGATCTCTGAAATCAGTGCACACTCTAATGCGTTTATCCGGCTTTGCTACTGGGACAATATTGGAGATCCATTCTGCATAGGCTATTGGTCTTATAAATCCTACATCTAGGAATTTTTTGAGTTCCTCTTTAACTAGTAGTGCAACGTGAGGATGCATCTTTCTGAGTTTTTGTTTCACTGGTTTAGCTCCTGGTTTGATAGACAAATGATGCATTATGAGATCAGGATCAAGACCTGGCATGTCTGCATAAGACCAAGCAAAATTGACTTGATTTTCTTTGAGAAAGTTCATGAACCTTGGGATTTCATTATCTGTCATTGATTCAGCTACCTATAGAATCCTTAGATTATCTGTAGTTTCAATATTGATTTCCTTTGTAGGCTCGATCAAAATGGGCGATCGTTCATGATAGTGCTCCGGGAGAGTGTCAAGTGTCCCATCAGTTGGTGCCTTGAAAAGGTTTTCACCATCTGATACGCTCTTTATTTTATCTTTTGTTTGATCTAGTACTGCCAGATTCTAGTTTTCACCACTAGATCGTTCTTCTTTATTTTCATTTTTGCAGCTAGGAGACTTGACACTCTCCTGATTAAAGACTTTGTGCCAAAAATCGCTAGTGGAACAATCATTTGCATCATCTGTGGAAAGGAAGTTTATGATAGCTTCGTCGTTTGGAAAAATAGGTATATCAATAGGTTCAGATAGATCCCAGTCAATAAGATAAAGATGGATCAAAGGTAACAAGTCATTTGGTCATGTGAAATCAACGATGGTTAGGGTCAAAATAGAGTTATCGGTAGTATCCGAGGTATGAGGTAGATCAATGATGGTACTATTCTCCTGATAGTCTTGTTCGTTAAAATCTGACTCAGTATCACTAGACTCATAGTTGCTTTGTAGTTCAGATTCTTGTGGTTGGGACCCTGAACCTTCTCCTTTGATTAAAGTTGGTGTATACTTGTGTATCACATCTACGTCTTTGTCTCTCCAAAATTTATCATCATGAATGGTATCCCATTCATATTCAGCAGAGTCTGTATCAGAGTTATTTTCTATGAAATTCAAGGTTGATGCCAAACATGCATCCTTTTTATCAGAACCTTCTTGTAGTGTAAAAACATTACCCCAGGGTGATTGGTTGGATGGGGTAGCATCATAGCCTAGTCCAATTTTATCATATGCAGCAAGCCCTGGAAGATGGATAGGCTCAACTACGCCTTCTTTTCTTTTTCCAATAGGACCATTGTCATATCCCATCTTTTGCATGATGGAATACCCTTTCCCATATCGGTCAGTTGGTAAGGTGACATTTAGAACTGTTTCATCTTCATCCTTATAAAGCCAATTCAGAATTGCTGTATCCTCAGGATCTCCCATGGGGAATTTTTCTTTGATGAATTGTCCATTGAACTTGGTAGTTGGCTCTGTTTGTAGTTGTGTTGATGTTGATGCTACTGATATCTGTTGTTGTGTAATAGAAGGTTGTCCATGTGATCGAGGTGATGTAGGTAGATTAGCAAGACAGAGAGAATATTCCCCAACTCCACTTTCCTTGAACTGCAGTTTCTTGTCAAATCTTTTGGCTAATTGACCGATTTGTGTATCATTCGTAGGAGAAGTATTAGCAAGCGCTTCTCGATTGTTTGGAACCAAAGTATCCTAACTAGCTTTGACATTGGCACAAGTTTGGATATTTGAATTATCAGCTGATATAGTGATTTCCTGTTCGCCATATGGAAACTTAAGACATTGATGGTAAGTGGACGGAACAGCTTGCATTTCATGAATCCAAGGACGACCCAACAAGATGTTGTATGCAAGATCCCAGTCTAAAACTTGACAAAAGGTATTTTTGATAACAGGTCCCACTCTAATTGGTAGCATGATTAGACCTTTAGACGTTCTTTCCTCATCATCATAGGCTTTTATAGTAATCTTCCTTCTAGGATCAATGGAGTCCTCTAAAAATCCTAAAGCTTGAACCACCTTCAAGGTACATATATTTAAACCAGCCCCTCCATCTATTAGGACACGTTTAACATGGAACTTGTGGATCATGACCTCTAAGTATAATGACGAATTGTGGGGATGAGTCATGGAAACATCATCTTTGTCTGAAAATGAAAGACATGTAGGTGAGGACAAATGTCCTACCATGGCTTGAAATTGGTTCACATCCAAATCCGTGGATACAGTTGTTTCAAAAAGGGCCTTCTCTAAAATTTCCTTATGTGCAGGGGAAATCTTCAGGAGTTCTAAAATGGAAATTTGAGCCGAAGTTTTTCGAAGTTGGTTAACTAAGTCATATTGATGTTGAGGGAAGGGCTCAGTGGATTTCGAAGAGACACCCTTCAAGACAACTTTAGCTTGTGCTCTTGTCGTGACATTAACTTGTCCATTGTCTATCTTTTCATTGATTTTTATAACGTTGATTCGCTCATCGTCCGTATAGAGGTGACGGATTACAGTGTCATCGATTTGATTCACATTTTTGTCAGAAGACTCTCCCTTTTGATAATTTGGCAAGGGGTTGCGAAATGCTTGGTGATCTTCATTGTTTTTTTGTTGTCCTTCTATTGTGATAGTGCCATTGTCAATTAGGTCTTGAATAGCATGCTTCAAAGCTTGACAGTTGTTTGTATGATGACCTCTGCACCTATGATAGTCACAATAATACGCTTCATTCCATGATGGAGGTTTTACGCTAGGTTCATAATTGCGTTGAGGTGGTAAAGTAAGGGCATTTTTTTCCATAACCTCTTTGAATGCAGATTCCAAGGATTGTCCTAATGGAGTGAAAGTTCTTCTACTAGAAAAGAATGAAAAGCGTTGGGGGTTCGTTTTTGAGGCATTCCCCAAGGTGTTGTTGTTGTTGTTGTTTCCACGGTAGTTTTGATTGTTGACAGTCCCTTGATTGGGGGTAGGATTTTGATTCATGTTGTTCTTTGGAGGGGGAGGATTGTTTCCTTGATTTGTGACAGAATTGACATTGTTGTAATTATTGTTGCGAGGAGTATTTGGCATACTTAGAAAAAATGGCTTAGTTGAGACATGGTTTGCATCTACCACACCATCGTTTACAATGTTTTTGTTGCGAGTCCAAAACTTAGACTTGTCTTGATTGTTATAATGGTTAGATGAGCTAGGATTATCCTTGTCAAGTTTTATTGTCCCTCTTTTGACCAAAGCACCTTCAATGGTCATGGCATCCTCAATAAATTTCTCAAAGGAAGGTGGACAATGTAGATTTAAACGATAGCTCATTTCCAAATTTAGGCTGTTGATGAAAGTAACCATTTTTTCCTTTTCAGGAACATGACGTGGATATCTAGCAAACATTCTTCTCCATCTTTGAAGAAAGGTAGTGAAAGGTTCACCAGGTTTTTGTGCAACTTTGCAAAGATCAATCATGGTGATTTGGTGTTGGATGTTGTAGGAGTATTGTGTTACGAACAAATTGATCAATTCCTCAAATGTTTGGACAGGAGGTGTAATTTTCAATAGCCATTCCATAGAGTGACTTCCAAGACTCCTAGGGAACAAACGCATCAAGTAAGTGTCTTCATGTGAAAATTCTAAAGTCATGTTTTGGAAGTCTCTAACGTGATCAATTGGATCCGATTTCCCATTATAACGATCAAATTTGGGAATTTCACAATGTTTGGGAAATGGAATCATATTGAGACTTCTATCAAAAGGATAAGGACATATGTCATCAAGAGTATATTTCTTTGTTGTGGTCCCCCCTTGTAACTCTTTGATTTGTCCTTGGAGTGCCTTAAATTGTTGAGTAAGCACAGTAAGATCGGATGGGGATGTTTCTTCTTCTTTTCTCTTTAATTTCTCAGTATCAAAATCCTTAGGCAGTTTAGCTCCTTGATCGGCTAGGAAGAGAAAATACTTTTCTTTGTCACATTGCAAGATCTTTTCTATGGCTTTAAGAAACTTGGGGTCTTGTTCAACCTCTCTAATGTGAAGTTCTTTCTCTTGCTCATCATCACTATCTACAGGAGTTTTGTTCATGTCCTTGTACTTATGAAATGGGTTTATTTCTCTATTAGCCATATCGTCGTCACTGAAAAGAGGATTGTGATTCACACTATAATGAGGATTACCACGTTCACCTTATTCTTGAATGTTATGGGTAGGACCTTCTCGTTGAGATTCTTCTCCTAGTTTGTTGTATTGAGATCTTGTAAAAATAGGCATATGATAATGATATCTTGATCTGATAAGATGAACAAAAATCCTATGATATGATCAAAGATGTTCCCAATTCTTGATTGTGGCTTCCAAAGACAAAGGATATCTGAATCCTATTGAGGGAAGTTGAATCAATAATCCAAAATTTTGCTTGTGAGGTGCACTCCTAAAGTTTCGATCCCTGCTTTTGAAAAGATTTGTAAGTCTATTGAAGGTCACTGAAGGATTTGACTAGGGTGTGTCGAATATTCAATGGAAGGTTGTGGTATATTCTCAAACTCAAGAGGTTGATTAAGATTATGACGCTGAGATAGAGCTAATCTTTGATAATAAGCTTGAGTATCTAAAGGTTCTACAGCGTACTCGTCAGTGAATCCTCTAACATAGTCTTGGTATCTATGGAGGAATTTGCGATAATGAAGCAAGACATGTCGACTCTTATACAAAAATTCTCTTCGGTCCAAAGTTTCCTTGTAACTTAAGTTCTTTTTGGGTTTCTTGATTCTATTTAAGACTGATTTCTTGACAAACTTGGTTGATTTCCACTTCCTCAACATGGGAGAGAAATATCAGAAATTTGGGCCTGTGTAAAAATTTTGACAACCTAAGCGCTATTTTGTTCCCTAAATGCGCTGCAGAAAGAGGTATATGCGCTAAAGAAAAAGTTAAATGCACTGCAGAATACCTTGAATGCGCAGAAACAGACCTTAGATGCGCTAAACCAAGAAGCATATGCGCTAAAACAGTCCCTAAATGCGCTGGAAAATGACTCAGATGCGTTGAATCAGCAAGTGTATGCGCCAGAACAGATTTTAGATGCGCTACAGTTTTTTCTAGATGCGCTAAAACAGTTTTTGACCAGTTTTGAAAAATTTTAGCTGAAGTCTTTCATATTCATTTTGGATGATCTTTTATCTGAATTAATGTTCTTGAAAACACAACAAACAGTCTGATTTAAGTTGATCGTAACCAAGCATAGAATAAGACAAGCACAACTTAAGTTAGGCCAGGACAATATCTGCTAGATTCCACATGGGTTTCCCCAACCGCATATCAGTAGCGTGTGAATTCAGAAGCTTGGCTACATGGGCTCCCCCTTACAGTGCACTCTCTTCTCAGGCCAACCAAGCTTCCAACCCCCATGAAACTCACATGGCAGATTTATCACCTCTACTAAAGATTGCGAAAGTGTGGAAGGCTTCACACCGATCGGTGCTGGACTAGCAAATAGAAGGTTTTTGGCTTTCTAAACAATGGTATTTAATTCGGGACCCCCGTTCGAGTGGCCATACATGGGGCAAGAGATTAATCACCATTAAGGTGGCACTCTAGCCTGAAGAGGTTAAGCTCAATAGGGTTTAAGGGAGTGCAATTTTGTCTGTATGACACATCCGCACAAGCAACCTTAGGCTTTCCCTTAAGGTTTACATTTATATACTGGTCGGGGGTAGCTTGGCTTTAGCTCCGTTGCCGGTTTGAGTCGCGTTGAGGTGATGAAATCCCCAGGCAGGCCCGATTTCTAGAGTCAATAACCATTTCTCTTACACCCAGGATCGCACAAGTGCACAAGGGGAGAGGATACTTCGATTATCAAGTCAAGGTTACACAGGGAAAAGTGGGTCTGGTTTTTTTGATCACCTAGTTTGCACAGGGTGAGAGCATAGTCACCTACCACTTTCAAGCACAATCAAAAAGAGTAGACAGATTCATTTTAGATGCACCAAAGTCAAAAATGATTTAATCTAAGTGAAGATTTTGCTTCACAACAGGCATTGGGTTCTTTTTAACTGCATGATAAAGATGTGGTGGCTACCCTAGATTGATTCATTTTAAAACCAGCAAGGAAAAGAAAGAAATTTTGTCTGCGGAAGGCATCAGACTCAGAATCTCTATTACAACCCAAATGCGCCAAAACAAACAGTATAAGCACAGAAAAATAACTCATATGCGCAAGAAAATAACCCAGATGTGCAAGAACAAAACCCAGATGCGCAAGAACAGACACTATATGCGCTAGCGCTAGACTAAAATGTAAATGCGGCGAATGATCTCCTATATGCGCTAATTAAATTCCTAAATGCTCTTCAGAAATTCCATATGCGCCATTCTGTTCCCTAAATGCTCTTCAGAAATTCCCATATGCGCCGAAACAGTCTTCATATGCGCTAAAGTACCTGCAAAACGGAAAATTTTCGAATCTCCCAGATGCACTGCCGAATGTCAGAAAACCTGCAAAAAACCTGCAAGAAAACCTACAAGAAAGAAGTCTAAAATGGGGGCATTGGGCCCCACGGTGGGCGCCAAAAATGTGTGATCGAAAATATATGCGTAATGAAATAAATAAATACTATTCAAGCACACCAATAAGACATTGTATCAAAACAGAAAATAAAAGGTAAGTAGATGCAAACTCAATATTCTGCTTCGATTGTCGTCCTATTGTCCTCTATCTTCAGTGTTTTTGTTGATTCCAGCTTTTGCTCTCAGATTATATGCTAGGCTCAACAAACTGTCTTCCTAAAGAACGAGATTTAAATATGATGCATGATGCAAGATTAAGCCATGATATGGAATAAGACTAAGATGATTGAAATAAACATGATGCTATGATATTAAAATGCTAAATGAATTAAATGCAATGAACTCTAATTAATTGCCTATCCCCAATGCTTAGATTCACACAGGTATTTATAGAGTTTTTCGAAGGATTCTGATTGGCTGTCTTGATTGGCGGTTGTGATAATTCCTGGCAGATCGAATGGCTGAAGATGGATGAAACTGAAGAGAAAATAGAAGAAAACCTAAAAACAAGATTTTTCTATTTTTATGAAAGAGAAAAAGATAAGAAGATAAGAAATCATCTTTCTTTAAAAAGATAAAAGAAAGATTTAAAAGTTGATAAATAATGAATTAAAAATTCAATTATTTATTTGTGGATGATATTCAGCTTTTCTTAATTAAATTAAGCTTTTAAAGAAAGCAAAAGAAAGTTTGTGATAAGAAGAAAGTTTTAATTAGGATTTTTGAAGAAAGCAGAAGATCTCATATTTAAATAAAATATTTAATTATGATATGAGAAGAAAACAGAAGATTTTAATATCTAGCTGTGATTTTAGAAAGAAAGCATAAGATCCTTTAATTAAATAAGGTTTATTTAATTAAATCACTTTTATGAAATTAATTAAATGACATATTTAATTAATTAGAAGAAGAATTTAATTATAGAAGAAAGAGAGATATTTAAACTTAATTAAATCAAAAGATTTAATTTAAATTCAAACAATGATAATTAATTTAAATAAATAAAATGTATTTATTTAATTAATTAAGTGGACATATGAAAATAATTAAATAAAATAAATTTATTTAATTATGAAAGAAGAATAAGATGAATGAACAATATAATTAAATTAATTAAATTTAATCATATGTAGAGGACTTTAGATAAATTAATTAAATAATAAATATTTAATTAATTGCCGATTATAGACATGACCATTTTTAATACACAAACCACCAAGATCTGATTATCCATAAGCTCATTAAATAACCATAGTCAAAAGAAACCATAAAAAACTCAAATGGAAGTAACAATAAATAAACTATGCCAAAACATCTCCAAACCTGATCCACTATGTAGTGCTCTAAACAAGTTTTCTATCGACTATAAGAAGTCCAAAATTTGACTTTGTATGCACAAGTTATGACCTCTCCAAGCTTGAAAATAACATATGAATTCCAACAAGAAAATCACTATCAAGACAACAAAATTTAGAAAAACCAATGATACCACAATGATGTAAATGGAACCACCTTTCCAACGAGTATAAGAAGTCGAAAAATAGACACCCAAGGAAAAAGTTATGCCCCCTAAAAATAAGTTGCACAATTTGGCTATAATGGCGAAACTAGTGGTGGTAGGGTGGCCTGCCATTGGTGGCGACACCACTCCCCCAAATGCATTGGACCTGAAATGAAAATCAAATCTATTTAATTTTAAACTTTAATGTTCTACCAATTTTTTTTGAATTTTTATTAATGGTGGATTCGATAAATCCCCACTTCTCACTTCCCGCGCATGGGTCTACCAAGAAGAAGTTTATATGATAAGACTCTTGGTAACACATATTTTGGAGTGGGTAAAATAATAGGCCCTAATTAAATAGACAACTTAATAGTTCCAATATCTTGATGACCAAAAATATCAAAGCCATGAATATACAAGGTTGTAGGAGAAATAGAAGATGTATCAATATTGACCCTATATAATAAGTCAATGGCACAAATGTTTAGACTAGAAAAAAATTCAATGTGTGTATTTCACAACAATGTTATTAACAACATAAATTATTAGAAGAGAGTCATATTTATTTTGGACCTCAGGGGGTGGGAGCTCATATTGTTGGAAAGTAATACTAGTAGTTTTAGATATAATACAATCAATCAAGGCATTTAGATCATATGGTCTAGTAGAATATGACACGAGGATATTTTATAAAGTCCCTTGAAGAGCACTATTTTGTAACTTGGATTTTTTTAAGAAAGATCATAATCTTTGGTACTCTCCACACAAAGATGAGGAGGTAGTGGAAGAAAAGGATTTGAAGGAGGAAGGGAACATGGATAGGAGTAAAAAATTTATTTCATTGTCATATGTGTGGGCTACTATATGGTAATCAATATCCATATGAAAATTACACTTCATATGTTGAATACAATGAGAGAAAGAATTAGAAGGTTGAATACTTTTAGGAATACCCTAAACAACAATCATAGTATGAAAAGGTGGAGGTGAAATAGGTGTTGCATGCATAATAATTTTAGGAACAAAAGAAATATTTTGAATATTAATAGACAACCAACATCCCATTAGTGGTTGGGATAAATTTATTAACAATGATGGAATCAACTGTATGATTATCTTCTCAAGGAATATTTAAGGTAGGAGAAGAAACATGGGAAGTATGCTCAACATTTATCAATAAAAGATCTAATGTGAGGTAAGAATATTAATCCACTAATGTTTCATCACTATAAGAGAGATCGTCCACATGAAGGGAAGGTAAATTAATGTAAATACAAGTATTAATGATTTAATCCTCTTATGCCAAAATATCCTCAAAAATAGGATGAATTTTAGGAGAGGGATCAAAAGAATAGATTGACATAGGAAGAGCTAAGTTACCATCATATGTATAGAATGGAATATCTTGGAATTTTTTAGAAAAGTTAGAAAGTGATGTAAGAAAAGAGAATAAGAAGTTCATTAAGAAAGAATAGGAGGAAAGGAAAGGAGGTACAAATGAAATAAGTTGAAGGTCATAATATTTCTCCTTTAGGACTATGGAATGGGGTTTGGATAAATATCTTGATTTGTTTTAAAGAATTTTTTCTTTTGATAATGTTTTAAATGTAAGTGTTAGATTCACCAAAATTTAAGAGAGGAAAAATTGTAATTTAACTAAGATGTATTTGATAAATGAGTTTTCATTGCTTTTATATTAGGATCAAGAATAGTTCGCTAATGCTTAAAAAATTAAATCTACAATCTACAAAAGTGTTATGTATTAGAAAATAAAATAATAATATAAATAATTATTACAAAATCAAAAAAGGGGGAAAGAAGGAAACCTAAAGCTAGATAGATAAACACATTGCATAGGATGCTAGCATGTTGTATTGACATGCACATGTTCTTGTTGAACACACTCAGATATTGAGAGGGGGGTGAATCAATATCTATAAAAACTTAAACCCTTCAAGAAAATGCAAATACAGACTTTTGAAAATATCAACAACCCTTACACAGATCAACAATACTTAAACAAGTTAGTAGAAATGAAAGATAAGGCAATGAACACACATGCACAAGATAACACCAAATTTATGTGGAAAATCCAAGAAGGAAAAAAACACGGTGAGAAATCTCATAATATAAGAAGCTCACTGCTTACAGAATTACAATTTATTTTAAGGCTTACTGCCTAAAAAAGCACACTACTCCCTGAAGGACTTACAAGCTAAGGCGCACAACCTTAGGGCAAGATACAAGGCTTTATAGTACCAAGGCGCACAAACCCAAGGCAAGATACAAATTGTAGGGGCCTACTAAAGATACTCATTGTCTGGTAGCAGTTTACATGAAGATTTATAGATTACAACAAATGTCAACACTTCACTTTGTTGATTGGGGCATTAAAGCTCATTTGATCCCTTTTTTTTACAACTTACTATATTATTCCATATTTTCACGCTACCACAAACTCTACTATCTTACAACTAGTTTTTTCTTCCATTTATATCCTCTGTAAGATCTCAAAACAATAATTAGGTCAACCATAGCAAAAGATAAACAATAACCTCAACAAGAGCCACAAAAACATAATGCAATCCATCCAGGAGATGGAGAGGACCAAAAAAAACTTATATTACAAATTCCAATGTGATCCCAAACAATACACACACTAGTGCACATCAACCCAAGTCGGAAACAAGGACATGTGTAGATGAAATGTGTAGCACATTACTAGTCGGCCCAAAAACACATTTTAAACCGAATTTACTCAATGCGGTTCTCAACAAGATAGGTCAGGACCGAAATACAACTTAACATAGCTTCAAATGTTGGCATAGACCCTCAAGCACATAGCACAAGCAAGATAACAAGCCTTGTCGGCTAGACATCCAAAAATTGCCAAGAAAACTAACACAAAACAATATGTAGCACTAGGGAGATCAACCATTGATGTGAAGATCACTAAGAGATGTTTCATGAACATCCAACAACACTTCCATATGGTTCTTTCACACAATCATGCCACAAACCAAAAAAAATAGAACACTTCAACTTAGAAGCATAGAATACACAACCAAGAGATAGAAAATTAACAAACCAACTTGCGATAAACACCATTACATGCAATTTGAATCGAGACACCACATAGGCACTGAGAGCAGGTCCACCAAGGAATAGTAGAAAAAACATCAATACAGAGGAATGCGAGGCATTTTTTGGACTAGTCTAGACAACCAACAAAATTTCCAACCCATTGCAATTACCAAAAACCTCCTAAGAGATAAGAGTGCAACATCCATAAAAAATAAACACTGAATCCTAAATTGCAAGATCATATTTCCAAAGGTGGAGGAATGTGAAGCATTCTTTCAAATACTCTTCAAAGCAACTTCATGTAGCAGAAACTTTCACAAACTATATGCGAAGACCAAAAATTCCTTGTAGCAACACATACTTCCTCAAGAACAACAAGAGAGTCATATAACATACTAGATATCATCAACAACATCTC
>VDFB02093415.1:0-23154 GCA_007258455.2 Sequoia sempervirens
ATTTGGAACAAAATATGTTTTGAATGATTTGATATGACATTGAAGTACAAATTAGATGCAACTAATATTGATTATTTGGATTGATGTTGGATGAAAGATAAAGCTTGATAAGGAACATCTTCTCGTCAAAATGTGCCATGGGCTAGTGATTTTGGATTCTTGCTCACAAATTCTTTGACCAATTTGATTTTAATTTTTTCCATTGTTTGGATCACTAGATAAGTTGGAAGATATAGATCAAGATTTATTTCTCGAAGCAAGATGTAAATATCTACCCCTAGTGTCTAGTAATGTATGGAATGTCATGAATGGATGCCTGGATAGGTGTATTGATGGATGGAATATGGATTACCTTGCGATAAGATAAGGTGTTTAGATAAAGAATGCTCATTTGGATAATGCTGCATGGCTTAGATAATGTTGGGTAGGATAGGATCAATGAAAATGGCCCATGTCAAGATGTCTACCATAAGCAAGTGTAAAGTGTGCACCAAACTTTGTCAAGATCAAGATAATGTGGAAGATGGATGCAGATGGATGAAAATGGATTGGATAAATGGTTCATGGATGAAATGGATTTATTATGGATAAGATGGATGGAATACTAGATTTATTATGGATGGAATGAGATGCTTCCACCTGAACTGGTGCATGCAAATGCTCGATTCTACACATGACGCTTGTTTACCAAGTTTTCATCATGGAACTTGTCCAAAAGTGCCACCAAAGTGGTTTTCATTGGAGGACAATTCTTCTCTTTACTATTTTCATGGTTTTTCTATTTTTTTTATTTTCATATTTATTTATTTTTTTGTATTTTTCTGTGAAAGATTTAAAGCTCATGCTGAACCACCTGGTGGTGTCAATGTAGATGCTTCTGTCATAATGTGCCATCAATATCCTACTTGAATAAGTTGCTTTCCCAAGATACATGTACTTGAATACAACTTTTGAGATTCCTGATCTACTTTGTTGATACCGAAGTTAACTTTGTCTTTGTGTGCACATTGTGATAAGATGCCTTTTGAATCCTTATGATGAAGGGTTAATTACAATACATGGTTAATGTAAGAATTGGATATCATGTGTGGAGGCATGGATATATTTGATCATGATGTTGACAACTCAGTTTGACTATAGGAATTACTAACCTGCTCTTTTTGTGTAACACAATCCTATTTTGAATGAAGATCATCTACATGTCCATCCACATAAAGCATCTCATGGGTAGATGGAGGAGTATGTGCTATGTGGATATGATCATTATCTGGGATCTCTTGTATAGATAAGAGAGTGTCCATTAAATCATTGTAGTATCTTGGAGATACAAATTTTTGATCTTGATTAATTTTGGAAATGCTTTTGACATGAGGCACTTTGGATCAAGTTCTTGACATGGGTCAATTTCAAAGGATGGATTGCTTATAAAGGGTTCTTGGATATCGTCATTGGAGATGGGAAGTGGCTCAATATCCTCTTGATCTCTGAGTGGACTTGGATCAAATTTTGAGTTGAGGATTCCTTTAGCATCTGTAACCATGAGGTCAAAGGATGTGAATATGTCTTGGAAAGGACCATTGTTAGACCTTAGTGAAAGATGTTGATCATGCTTTGGAATAAATTCTTGAGATATGTCCTCTAACTCATTAGATAATGTAGAGACATTTTCAACATGATCATTGGTTGATGGATTTTGGATTATGTCAATAGGATCAAATAACTCTAACACTCCTTGAAATAGATGACTAAAAAGTGGCTCTTGATGTATGGTGAGTTGGCTATTGGATGAGGTGGGAACATCTTCAATGTTCTCATTGATGGATAGGTCTTGATCATTTTTCTCAACAATTGTGGTGGAGAGATTGTCAATGCTATTTCTAGTGGTTGAATCTTGATAATTGTCCCCAACAGTTATTACTTTTTGATCAATCAGGTCTTGGGAGAGATTTTTGAGTCGAATGCAACTTGATGTTGTGTCCCTTTGTTTTGTGAAAATAACAAAGGTGATTTTCATTATACCATGGTGGTTTCACTAAGGGCTCTTGATAGTTGTCATAGACGGGGATTTCGATGATATTTTCTTGTACCAACTATTGCATGATCAATTTGATGGGTCCCCCAAGCGATGTGTATTTTTGTTTGTTACCTTGTGAGATTTGTAATTTAAATTGACCTTGTGATGATTGATTTTGGAGATATGGAGGTTGGGTTTTTTGATGATGTTGTTGATCTTGATATCTGACTTCTTGACATTGGAGATATTGTTCTTGATGTGGTTGTGGACACAACTCAATGCTTTGATGACATGGTTCAATCGATGGAAGAGTGAATTGATTTTGGAGTGAAGAGGTCTCTTGGCTCAATAATTCAATTAGTTTGGCAAGTGAAGCAAGTTGATCTAGCAAAATTTGATCTTGATTTTGATTTTAACTCCCTTGATATAGCTGATTTGGTTTTTGTTCAAGCAGGTTTGGAATTTATGCTTGTGGTGTTTGTAGGGGATCGTAGACAAATTGATTTTGGATAATGTTTTGATTTGAGATGATGTTTGGATTTGGCATTATAGGTTGAAATTGAACATTTTTGTGGTTGGGAACCACATTACCTTTATTTAGGTAACTTTGATTTTGCATGGTGTTACCTTGACTTGGATCAATATATGGAGTTGTTAACATCTTGTTTAGACTTTGAACAACATTTTTATGATTCACAAACATATTTACCCCAAATTTTACCAAGTGTGGATTTGAAATGTTCATATTTGGTAAACTTGTCCTTGGTATATTCACATTTGGCATGTATGGATTTTGTGAGATAATGTTGTTCATTTGAAGACCTATGCATTGATTGTTTGGTTGATAGATTTGTAGGTTTGGTCTTGGATTTAAATCTACCATCGAGAAAGGTGTTCCAAAATTTTGATTGGGAATACTCACATTTGTTGTACCATTGAGGTTTGTAGGGGATAATGATCCCATGTATGGATTGTATAAATGTGAGTTTTGATAACTAAGTGGCATTGTAAGGCTTTGATATTTGGTTAACTTGGATTACTCATGATGTATGGACCAAGTTTATATTCCATGTTTTTCTTTTGTTTTGACCTTGTTGACCTCTAAGGAATTTAGGACCAATTATGAGATGAAGGATGAAAGGGTTGAATGATATGGGTATTGAACTTTTTTGGAACCTTGGAGGGATAGTAGACTTAGTGATTTGATTTTGATTCTTTGATTTGGATTGGATTTGATTTGAATAATGAACTTGTAAACCCTAAGATGTTGGATGTGATCTTAGGATGAACTTGTTCAAAGGGGTGCTAATTTAACTAGAGGTATGAGAAAGGATGCATTCCCATACTCCTAACTAAACAAGGTGATTTTGATTTTGATTTTGATGATTTACCCAAGTCTATAATGATGTTTCCAAAGCTCTAAAGTTTTTTGTGGGATGGAGATGATAAATGTTTGGGATGGATGAAGTGTTTGATTTGGTCCTAAATGAACCTAAGAGGGACTTCATTTACAAGACCAAGATAGTGAAGAACATGCTTTTCTCTAAGAGTAATTCAAAACCAAAAGACCAATGTTTGCATGAAAACCATATGACCAAAAGATGCCAAGCACATGTGCGGGGTTCAATTGTTTCTTAAATTTTCTTAATGAGTTCTTTTTACCACAAACAATTCTTGATTAGGTTTTCAAACTAGATGTCCAATGTCCCAATTTCTTCTCATCCCACAAAGTGTATTATGTGGAAATCAAGGAAATCAAGGAAAACATCCCCTATTGTTGAATTTAGTAAGAAAATTGAGATATAAATCCAAGTGTTTGGAAACCTCTAAGGATAGAATCCCAAGGGCAAGCAATAACACATGAATCTTGTCAAAGATATTTTCTTCCTAAAGAGTTTGAAGTTTGATGACAATGTTGAATGTTTGTTTCCAAATGTTTACAAACAAGCAAAGTGTTTTGTTTCCAAGAACATGCACAACCCTATGACTATGAAAGATTTTATTTGTTGAATCCCCACTTGGAAAAGTCCAACTACACTTATTTTTAGCGAATGGTTAGGTGCTTGACCCAGCTGGTTCCCCTCCACGACACTCACTTATACGGGGCATCCAACCATCAGTACCCATGAAACCCCCATGGAATACTTTCCATTTCTACTAAAAGCCGTAAAAGTGTGGGGCGACTTTAGAATGACCGTTCTTGCACCAACAAATAGATCAAGGGTTTTAATACGGACTTTCCACTCATGGGGGATCACTCATTTGGTGAGAGTCCATTGCTACCCTTCTCATCAGGATGACCATCATGATTCTTTCCTTTCAATAAGAACCCACACTTATATACCAAGTCGCTTGGCTTTAGCATGTTTCCAATTGGGTCGTTCCCTTGGGTGATTACTTTTTCCCACAAGGCAGGCCCTCTAAGATAAAAAAAAGTGAGCAAACACATCTGTAGTTTGATCAATATTTGTTGAGAAATAAAGATAGAACACACGCGATATGTTCCACTCACATTCACAAGATGTGTTCAGTTTTAAATTCCAAATTGAAGTGTATGGGTAATTACTTACACAACTTAATGTCACCCAAAGGCCTTTTGATTCTCAAGATCGATGTGAGGCATGTGAAAAGCGCATATGCCCTTTTAATGATATTACTTTGAGTAAGTAATTACAAAACAAAGAAGCACTTGTTCATTTTAAGTCCACAAAGCAATGATTTGATTCTTTTTAGTGCACCAAAACAAAATATGGAAATTTCCTTGTTCAATTTGTTGACCTTAAACCAAATCTAGTAAGTTTGTCTAAAGTTTTTTTTAAGCCCTTTGTAGAAAAGAATAAATCTTTTGTAATGTTCTTTTTAGATCCCAAAAAGATGTGAGTTGACCTGAAACAAAAACTAAAGCATAGAATGGAAGCTCTAAGCATTTAAAAATGCTTTATCAACCCCAAATTTAATGCTCAATTCTCTTTAACTCCAAGATTCTTCCAAAGATCACTTCTTATGCTTCAATGTTTTAAGTCTTTTGCACAAACGAAATCACTCCTCCTTCTGTTTCCTGCAAGATAAAAAAAAGACAATTATACGAGGATCAAGTTATTTAAGTAAGTTTGTTTGAAGCATTGATTTCAAACAATAGAACAATTTTAAATGAAAGATGAAGCATTAATAATATTTGATCATATAGCAAAGATCAACACAATCCTCATTAGCAATCCAACATCAGACAATTTTAATGCAAACAAGTAAGGATTTTGATTGTCATTACATATTCTCCCAAGAAAATAAATGTCAGATATGAGTGAATACTCTTTTAAACAAAGCCTTTAAGTAAAAAAAAATAGTTTTATTTCAAATACAATTTCAACAACAAACAAATACTTTATGATACACATTCATTTATGACAATAGCAACATGTATGTCCTTCAATCCTTTAATTTCTTTGAGCTTCTTCTTGAGAATGTTGTAAATTATATCTTCATGACATTTAGAGGTTAAATTTTTTTCAAACCTCAGTCCCTGTCATTTTCAAAAGCCGATTTAGTTAATGGGAAAAAAAAAAGACATAAAACTACTCCAGCTCATTTTTCATTTATTACTGAAAAAATCCTTGCACGTAGATTATCAACTTGTATGTAGATTAATTTAAAGCTAACGACTCTTGTTTGCTGTAAAGCATGGGCATTTGCATGAGTTGTCATGTAAAATAATGGAGGGACCTTTTCAAAGATTCAATCTCATTCAATGAATCAATTCTAGATTCAACAAACCAAATTTGAAATCATATGATGTGCCCTAAATTGACAGACTAATATGTGTGGTTCTCATGCATTCACCTCCTGTAGCGCAAATTTTCTCTGATTCTAATTCTAGTTTTATACTTTTCTTCGTTGTAGGAAAACGGTCATTTAAATT
Source organism: Sequoia sempervirens (assembly GCA_007258455.2). Lineage (NCBI taxonomy): Eukaryota > Viridiplantae > Streptophyta > Pinopsida > Cupressales > Cupressaceae > Sequoia > Sequoia sempervirens. The sequence goes on from VDFB02093415.1 coordinate 5,931, forward strand.
TAACAGTACACATAAACTAGGAGGCTACAACTACTTCCTTTTTCAAGTTGTCTGTGATCAACCTTCCAAGTGTTGACATAATCCAAAAAGGAACAATTTCTCCCATGGCTTTTGCGTGGAAAAAAGGTGGTGTGGGGAAACACCATAAACTACCACATTAAATACAAATGCACTTGTCAGCGAAAGGTGCACAATTGTGGAAGTTTATGTTGAATAAAAACCAACAAAAATATTTTTCATCCCATTGAATGATTGGATTGCCATGTAAAGATGAATCATAGATCTTAATGCATGTGAGTAACTACAAATTTAAAACAACAGAGAGAAATGCATGGCTCTAAGGAAAGTTTTGGGTGAAAATAGAAGTTAAGATCTCTTTGCAGCACCTCTAATATAAACATCTCTCTCAACCAATGATTTGTTGTTCTGCCCACAGTAGAGGAACAAATTGTGCTTTTTAAGCAATACAAAATCCTAGGATTTTGTGGCTGTTAATTGATAAAACTCCTATAGTTTAGCTTGCCAAGATATTTGTTTATATGATAAATAGCTTTCACAGTTTACTGAACAAGGGTCTGGTTCTAGTGCATAAGCCATTTTTCATGGGTAGAAAAAAAATAATACTAAAGAAGACTGCAAGAAAGGGAAACAAGATTTAGACCTAATATTTAGAGAGAAAGTCCCATGGAACTCAGAGCCTAAATATGATAGCAATGGTCACATTTATGTATTTCCAACTGTTAGTGCCATTTCTAGTTTTCTCATTGTCTAGTTGTGTACTCTGGTTTTTCATGATAAAACTTTAGCTATGGGGTGTTTCTCATTTCCGCACGTGGGTTAAGTGGGCTCCCACAAAGGTTGAGCTCAGCATGTTTGAATTCACTTTTGGTGGGTGTTTCTCCCTTTGGTTCTGTTAGAACTATAAAATTTTGAAATTTTTCATAGTCAATTGCATCCATGAGTGTTCAAATTGAGCCCTTGTCAATAGAAAATTGTCCCTTCCTCATATTGCCTCACTCATATTCTATCGTGTGATCCATTTGAATCCATTGTGTCATGCATATTTTTCATTCTGGTTCATGTCGGCATAGGTACCCAATTGTCTCCCCGACCTATGTATGTTCCACTATTCTTTGTTGCAGGTTGTCGGCGAGACATTCCTCTTGTTGTGGCGATGGCGGGAACCCTTATCAGCGTATCTTCTAGCTATCGGGCTAGCCTCTTGCTGAGTTTCTGATGTCTTGGCGATAGGTGCATTTTGTATTCTATCAACATATGTTTTGTATTGTGGCGGGAGGTCTTGGCGAAGGGGTCAGGTCTTGCCGACATGATTTAAAGTGGAACTCGGCAGGAGTTCTCTCTTCTCTCGGTGACCTAACATGCTCGGTTGTTTCAGCATAAATTTTCACTCTACATAGCATCTCACCGAGGTTTTCATGTTATGGCGATAGGTGGAATCTGTCGGCGAGAGACCCATTTTGTCTTGGCGAATGTGAATGACCTCAGATGATTTTTGGTGAAGCAAGGAATTCTCTACATAACGTCTCGCCGAAGGTTGAATGTTATAATGACATGAGAGTTTTTTTGGTGTAGGGATGGCGGTGTCCTGGCGATACATTATGGCTCAAATTTTTCGGTAAAGCAATGTGATATCTACAAAGGGTCTCCCTGAGAGCAATAAGCTACAGCGACAATGAGTGAATGCAGGGGCATCGGTATAGAAGGTCATAAGTCTCGACGACATATAAAGAATGAAGTGGGTTTTCGGTATAATTCCATGATCTATATGACGTCTCACCGATGACCTCATGCTATAGCGACATTCACAAGGGAGAAGGTTGCATCAGCGAAAGAAACATAAAGTCATAGCGACATCTCATAAGGGGTTTCTTTCAAAGGCTCGTCGGTGAAAGTTATTTTCTTGCGGGTGATGTCTTCCCAACTTCGAGATGTCTTCCTAAGACCCCCTCCCATCGACTTGTGTTCATTATGATGGGGAGATGTCTCCCCGACCCTGGCTTGTCTCACCAATTATGTTAACCCTTCGGTGTGACTCCCTTCGACCGCGGTATCTTCACCATGATGTCTGGTCGACCCGGCCAACTCTTGCCGACTATGTTGAGTGTTCGATGCAACATATGATTTTCGGCCTGTGGTCTCCCCGACCTCTTTATGACTTGCTGACGGTGGTTGCCTGCTTCAATGGCTATTGATATTGAAAAGACAGCAGCCTGATCACTGTCAATCGATGACCCAGATTCAATTTCACATGTTTTAGGGTTTCTGTTATGTTCACACGCAAAGACTTGGAGTATTCATGGTGGCAGATGAGAGGGTTGCTGGATCCACTGAACCAACATTCATGGTGATGGCTCTAGGACAAGGATGACATGGCTCGAGTCTGGACACCCGAATTTAGTGGTGGATTTGCCATTGATTTCCTAGCTTCATTCATGCAGGAATGTCTTTCCTGTAGCAACCCGACCAGTGGCATTTATATGACCTGAGAAGTTGTTGGTCACAGTGAGTGTTTTGATTGGTCACAATGCAGTTGGGGTCTGACGTGGCGTGTTGATGTGGCTCTGAGCTGGATGGCGATCCTTGGACTATTTAAAAGGAATGTCTGAATCATTTGCAAAGGTCTTCGGCTAGATACTAAAATCAGAACTGAAAGAGCACTAAGTCACAGAGTCAGGTTTTTACCAGATTTTGAGGTCTAGGGTTATAGTCTATAAATTGTAAGGTTCTTGGATGCATACCAGAACCTGAATGTATTTGTTTAGGTCTTTGAGTCTCTCCTTTGGATTGTACATTGGAATTGTTAATGAAACTGATCAAGGATCATTCCATTAGCCTTTGTAATACTTTCTTGCATTGTCTGTTTTGATAATAGCTCATGTTCAAGGAACAGGTTAAATTGCTTTCATCATCTCAGAAATTTATATGTATGATTGAAGGATTTGATAAGTAGTCTTTAAGATCTGATCACTAGCTATGGGATTAATAAGGTTAGTTTCACATAGGCTTTATTTTTCCAAGTAATCATTCCTTCTGTTTGTAGATTGTCTTGACTCCTAGCCCAATGGATATTGGCACTAATATGATATATGTTATTTGTCTTTAGGGTTTCAGTTATCTTGCTTAAGAACATTCATTCAAGTTAATGTTTCTTGTTTCATGAATGATATTTTTGTTGAGTTTCATTCTCATTTAATTTTTCTTTCTTATCCAATGATTTTCCATCTCTTGGATGAGTGTGTACACTTTAACCATGCCTGAGAATGCATCTGCTTAGTTTTATTTGAAGTCTTGTAAGAGTATACATTGGTTGCTTACAAGAAATCTCATAGTGTGCTTAAGGAACACCCTCCTGGGTCTTGCAGAGCCTGAAGTGAAGGAGAATGCAATAACTAGGTATTGCATCTCGTTAGTTGGCCACCTGTCTAGCAAGTATACAAGCATTGAGTGTGGAAAGCTCATAGGTGCTTGCTTAGACATGCTGGTTAGTTGTGAAAACAACCAACAAGTTGGCGACTCCGCTAGGGAACTATGTTTCATATTGAATAGAATCTCGAAGGTGTTTTATCCCACAGTTTGTTCATAGAGTCAGTCATTTGAGAACATTGGTTGAGTATAGCTTATGTATCTGCCTTTGTGTTTATATTCCTGAGTGATTCCTAGTCTTATTCTTGTCAAGTTATAGTTACCAAGCTTTGAAAGTTGTGTTGTCTAATAATCTATCCCAAGAAGCTTGGGTGGTGACTCTGAAGTCTTTGTTCTAGTGCAACAAATATTTAAAGATATAGAAGTTTGAAGAAAAAGTTCAAAGAGGGTTAAGAGGGCTGAAGGAATCCCAGTTCAAATGAGGAGAACATGAGGTTATTACAGAAACCATCCAGAGCAGGAGCTGGAAGAAGAGTTGCCTAGAAACAAAGGAAAATGGGTGAAGGAAAAACCAGCACAAAAAGGCATGTCTACACTGCATCCCACCCCTGAACATCAAGTTTCTTCTCATTTTGGTTCACAAAGTGAAAGAGATTTGATATATTTAGATGATAATGTATCCAATGAGAGGGGGGAAGTGCATATGAAAAATGTTATAAATGAAAGTCCATCAGATCATGGCCAAAATCTCATGCAAGAAAGGGGAGGGGGTAGATTCTAAAGGAATAATAGGAATACCCGACATGCTAGAACTATAGAATGCCCCACTCCCACACCTCTTAGGGCTACCTTTGTCCCAAATGATTCATCCACTGGGGATGACTATTCCCACAACCCGCATCTATACCAAACTGCTAGTACAACTTCTGATAGATAGTCTACATTACCTGATGAGGATGAGATCTCTGATGATATACAAAGACTTAATCAGAAAATTGATGCACTAAATGAGAATAGGAAATAGAGAGAAGCAGCAAAAGAGAAAAAGATAAGAGATGCAATGGATAAGAGGGATGAGCTGCGTAGAAGAGTTAGAGAGATGGAAGCCATGGATAGATTGGCAGCCCAACAAAATGAGGAGGATACCTTGGTATTGCCAGAAACTTCAGGAAGGATCCTCTCTGACCCCCTGGTTAATAAGATCACAAATAAACCTCAAAGTCATAGGGTTGAGGAACATGTTGTTCCTCTTCCTAGGAACACCGGTAAATAGCCTCAAAATGTGGACAAAGGTAAGCATCCTATGCAGGAAAAGAAAGGAAATGAAGGAGTAAGGATAAATGAAGGAGGTGCTGAGAAGAACACAGATCAAAATAACACTACCTCACTTTTTGATAAGCTAATGAGAGAAAATGAGGAGTTGGAGAGAAAAACAAGGGAGTTGCTTGCAGCAAACAAAGAGATGAAAAGGAAGCTTAGTTTTCTAGAATCTAATTTGAAGGACCCTGCCCCTGATGATCAGAACACATGTGGTCGATCTATTTCTTCAAACCATAATAATGGTGATAGAAGCTCACCCAAGGATAATCCTTCCAGTTCCCTTCCACCCCCTAGAGGTCATGAAAAGGCTGTCCATTTTGTTGATCTACAAGAGCCTTGAGGTCAGCAGTCAGGTCATCAAAATGAAAGAAAAAGAGACAGTGATACTCAAGGTGAAGAAAGAAGACCTGTGGGAAGAGGAGTGACACATATTGACAGATATAGACAGTTATGTTTTGATAATATCCCTGGTTACCCAAACCTTGTACCTGATAATGCTAGGAAACATGTGCCAAAGTTTGCAGGCAATAATGCTATCAGTGGTGAGGATCACCTTAAAGCTTTTCAAAGTTTTTTAGAAGAATTTGAGCTATGGGATGAGGATGTAGCCATGAAATACTTCATGCAGTCTCTTACAGAAGATGCAAGAGACTAGTACAAAAGTCTGCCTGATTTAAGCATTGATTCTAAGAATTCTTTCTTCATAATTTTTAGAGAACAGTATGGAGACCAGACTGATCCAAGGTTCAGGCTGCATGATTTTAATAACATCACAAAGGGGCATAATGAAATGGCTACTGAATTTAATGCAAGATTCAAGAAAGAAATGGCTAAGGTCCCTGTTTCTCTCCGACCTAACGAAAGAGCATGTTTGGTGACTTACTGTAATGCATATGACACCAAGATGTGCTACTTGCTAAGAGATAAAGATCCACAATCCCTGCAAGAGGCTTACAAGATGGCTATAAACATTGAAAATAATAGAAGAGCATCTGGTAAGATGGGTAGGAGAGATGATCCCAGGCTTACCAAAGCTTCTAAGCCTTCAAATGAGAAAGGGGTCAAAGATGCAGGACCAGATGACAAATGGGATCAATTTTTGAACCTACTACAGAAGCAAGCAAAGTCCGAAAAACCTCAATTTCAGAGAAATGAAAGGCCCCCAAGGCTACAAGACTATCCATATCACACTAACTGGAATAATGGGAGGCCTATCCAAAATAATCAGAGGAACTTCCATGGAGTGCCTAATCCATTACAGAAGAATACCTCAAACATGGCAGATGATTTGCCATGGTTTGATGCCTATAAAATGCCACACTCCTCACATCAGTGTGCTATTATGGCCAAGGCAGTGGAAGAAAAGAAAGGCAATTATGAGGAAGATATGCAAAGACAAGAAGGTCTTCTTCGTCAGCAACAAGTATTTTCTGATGGAGAAGGAGATGATCAGTTTACTGCTTACAACCTTGAAACCTATGGCATTTCTTTGAGGAGACCTTCTAATGAAGAGATAGAAAGGTATGCAGTTGCATTGGCCACTAGAGCTTAGGCTAGAAATGATATTCACCTCAGAAATAGGGTGGTAAAGGCTAATCTAGGTCACCAAGGGGGAATATTCATTAAAGCAAATGATACTGATTCTAAAGGGACTAGAGCTGAAAACACAAAAACTAGCACCAAGGCCAAGGAAGTCAAAGAGTCAAGAATTTGGGCTAAAAAGAATGACAAAACTAAGATAACCTGTGGAGCTAGTTCATCAGATACAAGGATGAAAGAATTGAGGCCTGCAAATCAAAGTGATGGTAAGAAAATAGATGCATTGACTTCTCATGAAGTTATATTCCCAGAGATTCCAAATTATGCACCAATCAACATGTTTCAGGTCCTATCTCAGATAAGGGTCATAGTCCCACTTCTTGAGATGATGAGGATTGATGACCATAAGCATAAAACAATGGCAGTCATCAAGAGTATTGCTGGGAACAATCAACCCACAATGGAAGCTCAAATACCTGAAACAAGTGCAGGCTAGGTGAAGGATGATGTAGCTCGACTGAACACAGATGGGAATCCTGAAGTCTATCTAGGAACTACAATCACTTCTAACCCTGATCTGGTCAACCCCTTCTTTTTGAGCCTGATTATCAATGGAAACTTGCTCAGAAATTGTATGATTGATTCAGGTGCCTCAAATAATGTGATGCCTGTCAAAATCATGGAGGAAATGGGCTTAAAGGTGGATAGCTCTTATGGAAAATACTATGCTATGGACTCAAGGGAGATCCCTGTGATTGGAATCATAAATGAAGTATCATATAGACTAGTAGCTTGCCCTGAGAAGGAACTTGTCATGAGTGTCATAGTAGCTGACATCCCTCCAGCATATGGAATACTGCTCTCAAGGAAATGGTGTGATTCTATGGGAGGAAGTATACAATGTGACTTATCATTTGCTACATTCTTAATTGATCAGAAGAATGTTAAAAAATTGCCCAAGAGTCAAGGTGCAAGCATATGATTGAATCTGCTGATAAAATAGAAGAACCTTCACTCATCAACTTTGTTGACACTGATATGGATACCTTTCGAGTAGAGGAAGCAGAACAAGAGGATGGAGAGACCAAGTTAGTACCAATAGTCAAAGAAGTCATGCAGACTACCTTAGAAGAGTCAGTATGGACCATGTACTTTGATGGAGCTTGCTCCAAGGATGGCTCAGGTGCTGGTGTCTTGCTAGTATCACCACACGATAAGACTTTTAAGTATTCCTTTCTACTCCAATTTGCATGTACAAACAATATAGCTGAATATGAAGCCTTGTTGCTTGGCCTAAAAATTGCCTCTAAGCATGGGATAAAACTCTTAAGGGTATTTGGTGACTCAGAGCTGATTGTTTCTCAAGTTAGATCTAGATTTGTTACTAAAGATAGGTGATTGAGGCAATATAGGAATGATGTTTGGGATACCATTGAGGCATTTGATGCCTTTGGCATAGATTGGATAGAAAGAGGGAAAAATGCCAAGGTTGACTTGTTGGCCAATATTGCTGTTAAACTAGATGAAGTGACCTTTAATGGCATTTGTAGCATTGAGGTACAAACTAGGCCTGCAGTGCCTGATAATATCTGCAATTGGTAGGTGTTTCAAGATGACAATGATATCTTGAGATTCCTGCACTGTGTTGACCAATATGAACATCAGGAGATTGATTTTGGCTCATATGTGGTAGAAGAAAATGGTAGAGAGATCTTGTTTGGGAATGAAGTAATTCAACTGAAGAGCAAATAAAATCCCAAAAGGGCTGGTAGCATTAGAGAGAATCTTTGAAGGACCAGATAAGTCCAACACAAAACAAGTAGCTACCCATAGAGAGGGCCTAGAGGAAATCAACCTAGGAACTGATAGTGCACCCAAGAAGGTCTACATAGGCAAAAAGATGAAGCCTCATGTGAGGAAGATGATGATTACCCTATTGAGGAAAATAGGCATGTGTTTTCCTGGTCTTATGATGACTTGAAGGCTTACAGGGAAGACTTGTTCCAGCATGAAATTCCCTTGAAACCTGATGTGAGACCATTTAGGAAAAAACAAAGGCCCATCAATCCAACCTTGAGATCCATGATGTAGGAAGAACTAACAAAATTGAGTGATGCAGGGATCATTAAGCCCATAAGGCACTCATCATGGGTGTCAAACCTGGTTCCTATCAGAAAAAAGAATGGTGATCTCAGGTTGTGTGTGGATTTTAGAAATTTAAATATTGCATCATTGAAAGACAACTATCCACTCCCAAACATGGAGGCTATGTTGCAGAAAGTGACTGGGTGTGAATTGACGTCCATGATGGATGGATTCTCTGGTTACAACCAAGTCATGGTGAAAGAATCAGAGCAGTACAAGACAATGTTCACCACACCCTGGGGAACTGTTGTCTATGTGAGAATGCCTTTTGGCCTAATTAATGCTGGTGCCACTTTTGAAAGAGCCATGGATGTGGCATTTGTTAAGCTTTTAGGCCTATTCCTTGTTGTTTACCAAGATGACTTGACTGCTCACAACAAGAAAGAAGAGGACCATTGCTCTCACTTAGAGAAAATCTTTGTCAGAGCATTGGAATATGGTATTTCCCTTAATCCCAAGAAATATGCCTTTGGGGTTAAGGAGGGAAAGTTACTGGGGCACATTGTCTCAAAAGATGGCATCAGAATTGATCCAGAAAGGATAGCAGTGATTGATAAGATCCAACCACCGAAGAATGTTAAGGGAGTACAATCTTTCTTTGGTCAAATAAACTTCTTGAGAAGGTTTGTCACTAACTTTGCAGAAATCAGCAGACCTATCTCCAAAATGCTGAAGAAGAATGAGAGGATAGTTTGGTCAGAAGAGCCCTTAAAGAAGCAATAAAAAATGCTCTTGTGTTGAAGACACCAGATTATTCAAAGCCTTTCCAATTGTTCACGTTTGCCTCTTTTCACACTGTAGTAGGGGTGTTGTTATAGAAGAATGATAATGGTTTCGAGCAGCCCATAGCCTTCTCTAGTAAGTCTTTACAAGCTGTAGAATTGAAATATGAAATAAATGAGAAACAGGCATATGCACTAGTCAAGGCTGTCAAAGCTTTCAGGCCTTACTTAATGGGAGTTGTCATAATTGCGTATGTGCATAGTGCAGCTGTCAAAGACATTTTCACATAGTAGGAAGTGTCAGGAAGGAGATGCAGATGGATTAATAGAATTCAAGAGTTTAACATTGAGGTCCAAATCACTAAGTTGGTGAGGGGACGAGGATTGGCCAAGCTTATGGCCTGGACCAATTTGGAAGCAAATCAAATAAACTCATTGGAAGAGGAAAATAGATCGAACATATGTGATATGGAACATTTTGAGTGGTATAAGAATGTGATCTATTATTTGTAGAGGATGAAGTGCCCTGATGACTTGAACAAAAATTAGAAGAGGACATTGAAGTTACATTCTATCAGATATGTTATCATACAAGGAAATTTGTGGTGGAGAAGTAGAGAAGGAGTCATGTTGAAATGTGTTGATCAGAATCAGGCATTAGAACTTCTAAGGGAGATGCATGGTGGAGTCTGTGGCAGACATTACATGGCCAAGACAACTGCACACAAGGTGATGAGGGCCGGTTTTTGGTGGCCTACTATATTTAAAGATGCACATCAGTTTGTGAAGACATGTGATGCTTGTTAGTGTTTTTTTGGCAAGTTAAAATTTTCTGGTAACCTTCCCCTCAGACCGGTTATTGTGCAATCTCCATTTTATATTTGGGACATTGATTTTATAGGGGAAATAACATGCAAATCTAGTGGAGGACACTCCTGGATATTAGTATCCATTGATTATTTTACTAAGTGGGTGGAAGCAATCCCAACAAAGAAAGCAACTAGCAAGGTGGTGATTGATTTCTTGATAAACAATATACTGACAAGGTTTGGATGCCCAGAAAGAATTGTATTAGACAATGCTATGTGTTTTAGGTCTGAAGAATATACCAGTGAGTTTTGTGAAAAATATGGTATCCAAATTTCTTATTCATCACCATATCACCCACAAGGAAATGGACAAGCTGAGTCAAGCAACAAGAGCTTAATGAAGATCATCAAGAGAATCTTGGATCAGAATAAGAGAGTCTGGGATTCTAAGTTGAAATTGGTTGTCTGGGTAGATAGGGTGACTGTGAAGAAGGCAATTGGTTGTGCCCCATTTGACTTGGTCTATGGCATAAATGCAAGGTTGCCCCAAAACAACCTGATAGAGATGTACAAGTTTATCTAGGTATATGACGATGAAGTTGACAATGAGATGCAATTGAGAATGGATGCTCTCATAGAGCTGGATGAGACTAGAAGGGATGCTCAAAGGAGAAATGCCAAGTTGCAAATGCAGGTGAAAAACCTATATGATAAAAGGACATCAACAAGGAACTTTGAGAAGGGAGATTTAGTCTTATTGTGGAATGCTAGATTAGAAGACAAAGGGAAGCATGGGAAGTTTGATGCCATTTGGTTAGGCCCGTTTGTGATTAGCGATAAATGGGGAGAAGATTCATATGTTCTTCGGGCTCTGACAGGTGAGATTCTTGAACTGCCAGTTCATGGACAGTTCTTGAAGTTGTACTTCTCTTGAGGTATCTCTTTTCCATGAATAGAATATTAGGGTTTGCTTTTCATTTTGTTTTCTTGTTTGTTTCTAATGGTTCTGTCCGGACTAGTTCCTGGTTGGTTTTGGTCCTTTCTTTTCTGGTCTGCTCTCCCAGTAATCTGAATTCTTGCTATGCCCACCAGGGGCATACATCCCCCAACTGGAGCCTATGTTAGTGCCATTTCTGGTTTTCTCATTGTCTAGTTGTGTACTCTAGTTTTTCATGATAAAACTTTAGCTATGGGATGTTTCTCATTTCCACACGTGGGTTAAGTGGGTTCCCACAAGGGTTGAGCTCAATGTGTTTGAATTCACTTTTGGTGGGTGTTTCTCCCTCTGGATCTGTTAGAACTATAAAATTTTGAAAATTTTCATAGTCAATTGCATCTATGAGTGTTCAAATTGAGCCCTTGTCAATAGCATATTGTCCCTTCCTCATATTTCCTTGCTCATATTCTGTCGTGTGATCCATTTGAATCCATTGTGTCATGCATATTTTTCATTTTGGTTCATGTCGGCATAGGTACCCAATTGTCTCTTCGACCTGTGTATGTTCCACTATTCTTTGTTGTAGGTTGTCGGCGAGACATTCCTCTTGTTGTGGCGATAGCGGGAACCCTTATCGGTGTATCTTTTGGCTATCGGGCTAGCCTCTTGCCGAGTTTCTGATGTCTTGGCAACAAGTGCATTTTGTATTCTATTGGCATATGTTTTGTATTGCGGTGGGAGGTCTTGGCGAAGGGGTTGGGTCTTGCCAACATGATTTAAAGTGGCACTCGGCAGGAGTTCTCTCTTCTCTTGGTGACCTAACATGCTCGGTTGTTTCAGCATAACTTTTCACTCTACATAGCGTCTCATTGAGGTTTTCATGTTATGGCGATAGGTGGACTCTATCGGCAAGAGACCCATTTTGTCTTGGTGAATGTGAATGACCTCGAATGATTTTTGGTGAAGCAAGGCATTCTCTACACAACGTCTCACCGAAGGTTGAATGTTATAATGACATGAGAGTTTTTTCGGTGTAGGGATGGTGGTGTCTTGGTGATACATTATGGCTCAAAGTTTTTGGCAAAGCAATGTGATATCTACAAAGGGTCTCCCCGAGAGCAATAAGCTACAGTGACAATGAGTGAATGCAGGGGCATCGGTATAGAAGGTCATAAGTCTCGGCGACATATAAAGAATGAGGTGGGTTTTCGGTATAATTCCATGATCTATATGACGTCTCACCGATGACCTCGGGCTATAGCAACATTCACAAGGGAGAAGGTTAAATCAGTGAAAGAAACATAAAGTCATAGTGACATCTCATAAGGGGTTTCTTTCAAAGGCTCGTCGGTGAGAGCTATTTTCTTTGAGGTGATGTCTTCCCAACTTCGGGATGTCTTCCCAAGACCCCCTCCCATTGGCTTGTGTTCATTATGTCAGGGAGATGTCTCCCCAACCTCAGCTTGTCTTGCCGATTATGTTAACCCTTCGGTGTGACTCCCTTCGGTCGTGGTATCTTTGCCATGATGTCTAGCCGACCCGGCCAACTCTTGCCGACTATGTTGAGCGTTTGATGCAACATATGATTTTTGGCCTGTGGTCTCCCTGATCTCTTTATGTCTTGCCGACGGTGGTTACCTGCTTCAACAACTATCGATATTTAAAAGACAACTACCCAATCACTGTTGATCGAAGGCCCAGATTCAATTTCACGTGTTTTAGGGTTTCTATTATGTTCATGCGTGAAGACTTGGAGCATTCATGGTGGCAGATGAGAGGGTCACTGGATCCACTGAACTAGCATTCATGGCAAGTGCTCTAGGACAAGGACGACATGGCTCGAGTCTGGACACCTGGATTCAGTGGTGGATTTGACATTGATTGCCTAGCTTCATTTGTGCGGGAATGTATTTCCTGTAGCAACCCGAGCAGTGGCATTTATAAGACCTGGGAAGTTGTTGAAGGTCACAGCGAGTGTTTTGATTGGTCACAATGCAGTTGGGGTCTGACATGGCGTGTTGATGTGGCTCTAAGCTGGATGGCGATCCCTGGACTGTTTAAAAGGAATGTTTGAATCATTTGTAAAGGTCTTCGACCAGATATTGAAATCAAAACTGAAAGAGCACTAAGTCACAGAGTCAGGTTTTTACTAGATTTTGAGGTCTAGGGTTACAGTCTGTAAATTGTAAGGTTCTTGGATGCATACCAGAACCTGAATGTATTTGTTTAGGTCTTTGAGTCTCTCCTTTGGATTGTACATTTGAATTGTTAATGAAACTGATCAAGGATCATTCCATTAGCCTTTGTAATACTTTCTTGCATTGTCTGTTTTGATAATAGCTCATGTTCAAGGAACAAGTTAAATTGGTTTCATCATCTCAGAAATTTATATTATGATTGAAGGATTTGATAAGTAGTCTTTAAGATCTGATCACTAGCTGTGGGATTAATAAGGTTAGTTTCACATAGGCTTTATTTTTCCAAGTAATCATTCCTTCTGTTTGTAGATTGTCTTGAATCCTAGCCCAATGGATATTGGCACTGATCTGATATATGCTATTTGTCTTTAGGGTTTCATTTATCTTGCTTAAGAACTTTCATTCAAGTTAATGTTTCCTATTTCATGAATGATATTTGTGTTGAGTTTCATTCTCTATTAATTTGTCTTTCTTATCTAATGATTTTCCATCTCTTGGATGAGTGTGTACACTTTAACCATGCCTGAGAATGCATCTGCTTAGTTTTATTTGAAGTCTTGTAAGAGTATGCACTGGTTGCTTACAAGAAATCTCATAGTGTGCTTAAGGAACACCCTCCTGGGTCTTGCAGAGCCCGAAGTGAAGGAGAATGCAATAACTAGGTATTGCATCTCGTTAGTTGTCCACCTGTCTATCAAGCATACAAGCATTGAGTGTGGAAAGCTCATAGGTGCTTGCTTAGACCTGCTGGTTAGTTGTGAAAACAACCAACACCAACCTTGAAAAAAAATGAATTCAAAGCTGTAGTAAAATCGAGTCAGGTGAAAGGAAAGGTTTGGGGCATACCGATCTTAGTTTCTGAAGGATTATAGATGGATATATATATTTAATAGGAATTGCTCATATAGAAAAAGCATAAACAAGGCATGAAACTGTTTTGACATACACCTCAAATATATCAACAAATGAATTGATGAACTTCTATGCCATGACTTCTACCTAAAGAAAATATGTGCAAATAAGGACTATGAGATAAAAGCCAAGTATGCGAGGATTGATTGCTATAGAGACCATGAATAGTATCTCAGATACATAGATAAATAGTAGATTATTGTACTGACTAAGATTGGAAAGAATGAGGGTGTCACTTGTGTTTGAGCCTGCCTATCATCCTAAAACCAAAGAGTAACAAATAAAAGATGCCTTATGCTAAAGATGTAAAAGAAATCACAAGCATTGTAATCAAAGTGTGTTGAATGCACTTGTCTAAAGATGTGTTAAATTCAAAAGCTTAAATGATCATATTTTGATGCATTGACACACTTTTACCATAAAATTTTCAATCAAATTATGGAATCCATAGTGATATCAATAACAAAGATAAGGGACAACTACACTTATCAATATCAAAATGAAACAATATATGCAAGATAACTTATTGATATGCAGGATACACAGAAAAATGTCAACAGAGCGGGATAGCAAGATGTCACAAAGATATTGATTATCTAAGGACATGGAATGTATAGATCAATGCCTTCTCATATGAATGATATTGATTTCTCATAATAAATGTCAGATTACTAAGATTACTAAACATCACAAAAATAAGATTACTAAGAGCATTTAAGTGATAGAATTTCCAATGGCAAGAAAACTTTAATAGTGAAATCGTGAAAACTTCCCTCCTTCTAGCACCATAATGTGGATGTAAAAATCTATAAATTTCTTAAACTATAATGTTCACACACATTAGCATGGTTAGTATTTAAAAAAAAAGCAAAAATTCAACATCCCTATGAAGTAATACATCATGCCTCATAATTTAAGTGAAATAACAACATTTAAACTAATTGAAAGCTTAAATAAGCACAATGTATACCTATCCCATAGTGGATTGGTGCTACTTTGATGTGGAAAGTAGCCCTTTCCTAACCCTTGATAAGCCAAATGATGAAAATTCTTTGAAGATGCTATGAAGATGGTGAATTCAAAAGTGCATAACTTGTGGATCCCAAATGAGAAGAAAAGCCTCTTATTTATAGGTGAGATTGAGAGGAGAGGAAAAATGGATGAATGTGGGACTAATCTTGAGCTAATGACAAGATGCCACTTGTCAAGGTGTGAGAGGGTGAAGGTCAAGAGCACATTTTGACAAATGTGTCATTAAATGATATTAGGTGGATTTTCAAATTTGAAAGTTGGCTTGTTGGAGGGAGAATAAAGGGTCTTAAATGCCAAGTGGGAGACATGTAAGAGAAGAGTTAAATGCTTTGTTGGAAGGACACATCCCTTTTGGAGGGATTTTCAAATTTGGAAGAATATTCTCTTTTTATGCCATGTTGAGGGAAATTAGAAGAATTAATAAATCAAAGTAAATGATTTATTGTGCAAGTGGAAAAATCTAGAGAAAAGAGGATTAGTGTTAGAATTTATTCATGACTTAACTAACTTTAGATAGAGATTAGTTATGGACTCCATAGTGATATCAATAACAGAGATAATGGACAACAACACTTATGAATAGAAAATGAAACAAAACACACAAGATAACTTATTGATATGTAGGATACACATAGAAAAATGTCAATAGAGTAGGATAGCAAGATGTCACAAAGATATTGATTATCTGAGGACATGGAATGTATCGCTCAATTCCTTCTCATATGAATGATATTGATTTCTCATAATAAATGCCAGATTACTAATATTACTAAACATCACAAAAATAATATTACTAAGAGCATTTAAGTTATAGAACTTCCAATGTCAAGAAAACTTTAACGGTGAAATCATGAAAACTACCCTCCTTCTAGCACCATTTTGTAGATGGTGAAATCAACAAATTGCTAAAAACCTCCAACACACACTATTAGCATGGTTAGTTATTTAAAATAAAGCAAAAATAAAAATCTCTATAAAATAATTGAACATGTTTAAGGGTATGTGTAGGATTATTATGGAAAAAATAGGCCCTTAAGTGGCAATGAAAATTCAGAAAAATTAGAGTTAGGCAACTTGACATAAAAATTTGAATAAGTTATCTATATTATTTCAAAAATATGTAACAATAGAATCTGTGGAAAATTGAATCTAGTTTCTAAACTACTAAGTTTATTTTATTTTTTGAAAAATCTATTTGGTGAAAAATTGAAATTTCAATGCAGTAGTACTTAAATTTCAGAGAAAAAATAAGTAGGTGTCTGTCTGACCACCCTAACCACAATAAAATGATAATATTTTTTTATAATATTTTAGATATAAGTAGAGGACTCATGTCCAATGTGACGCATATTTTTTGTAATTTTTTTCCAAGTAAATAATTAATTATGAAATTTTTTATTACAAATTTAAAATATAAAACTCGTATGTCTGACCACCTTAACTTGGTCAGAACTTCATAAAATTCATTTTTTTTAATCCTTTGCTATGCGAAACATAGAATGTGATGCAAATTTTGGATTCAAAAAATATGACACCCTTTGAAAGTTATAGATGTTTTTCAATCAGCCTATCAATCAGAACTTTAGTCATAATTCTAATAGAAAATGAATAATAATTATTTATTAAATTCAAAGTAAAGAATAATTTATATTGGTAGAAAGCTGAGAGTCTCCTCTACAAACTCTTTTCGTTTCATCAATTTTGGCTAAAAATAAAGTCGTCAGCCACATGGACGAACTCTAGAAAAATAAGGTGAGTTGTCAAACACGTTTTTTGCGTTGACTTCTTAGGATTGGCATGTCCAAGCCAAATACCAAAGCAAGCCCGAGGCTAATCCCAAGGAAATAAATTCTTTGTCAGAAATATCGGATATCCGTTTCAAATCAGATATCCATTTTGAATCGAATATTCGATTTGGTTTATATATGATTTTAAAAAATGTTTTACACTTTATAATATATGATTTAGAAAATGCAATAAATATTTTATAGTTTATTTTAATATATCTAGTTTATAATATACAATATAGTTTATAATTTAATATATTATATATTATATTATTACGTATAATATTTAAATATTATTTCTATATTTTGATTAATGTATATATATATTACTATTATATAAAATATTATATAACTAATTAATATTACTAACATATAAAATATTTAAATATTATCTCTTTCCTCTCTCTGTCTCATTATTCCCCTCACAATTCTTAGTCCT
>VDFB02093416.1:0-59125 GCA_007258455.2 Sequoia sempervirens
TGAATGGTTTTGAGTGAAATTTAGGCCTTGGGGCTGCCAACTCCATGCTCCTAGCTTTCTTGATAGCTTCATCTAGTGTTGGAGGATCAAATGCTTTGACCCACCCCTTCAAAGGCTCCATTAAACCTTCAGCAAAAAGAACTACAAGTCTTCTTTCAGTAATGTTTGGCACCATTACTGACAACCTCTGAAAATCAGCCACATAACTTTCTAAAGATCCTTGTTGTTTCAACTGTGCCAATTCTCTAAATTTCAATTCCGGATCTTTGGTGTCAAATCTCTCAATCAACTTATTGGTAAACTCTCCATATGTGCGAATAAGGTTATGGCCAAGAGTGACCAAACCGTGAGTCCACCATTCATGAGCTATGCCATCTAAATGCAAGGTAGCAAATTTGATAGCATCTTCTTCCGGCATAGGTCTAAGAGAGAGGTAGTTATCTAACTTTTGCACCCATGACCTGGCTGTACACTTGTTACCACCATCAAAATGTTCCATAGTGATCTTTCCCAATGCTTGGTAAAAATCATTTCTAGGGCCTGCAGGAGGACGTTGATCATTCCTACCACCATTTCTCCGACTCCTTTGATTCATGAATTGATCAAAGGTCCATGCTCCTCTCAAGTCAAGAGGTAAAGAAACATACTCCATATAGGCTTGACGAGCATCATCAGCAAAGTTTGGAGTAGCCTCAACTGGTTGTTGCTCTTCCCTTGGTGTGAAAACAGGAAAGAGGGGTCTAGAGGATGACCCACTATGAATTGTAGTATGCTGACCTACAATTCTGTCTCTAGTATTCACCTCAGGACTGCCACTATTATTATTTCCATTCACTCCACTATTTTCTCCAGCTGAGTTATTTTGGGGCTGAATAATACTCTGAGCTGCTTGCTGATCCAACTTGGATAACAAACGGGACATCATATCTATCATCCCGTCAAACTTCTTCTCCACTCTATCCCTCTCTTCATTATCTCTTCTTACTGAATCTGACATTATAACAGTTGTGTGATCAACCACTTCCACTGAATTATCTGAACCTTCTACTGTTTTACCAAGGTCTCTTAGAACTGCTGAGAAGGTATCTGCCTCAGGAACGAGCGGAAACTGATGCTGATTTCTGGCCTGACTTCTAGTGTATGGCCTAGTGTCTTTTTCACTCATCAGTTAACCACTGCAATTTGCCACAGGATGGCAGGGTCTTCTGCTCTGATACCACTGAAATATGCTAACCAATTTTTTCGAAGGAATAACACAAAATAACCAGCAATAGATGATTGGATTAGCGTTAGCCTCAAATTAAAAATCCGAACTTGAATGGAAGATACTAAACTTGAACAGAAGAAACTGAACTAGAATGGAAGAACTACTCAACGTCAAGAATGTGCACTCAAGATCCCACTGAGGGCGAGGTGCTAACATATGACGGAGTCTAAGAAATTGAAATTATGAACTATTAGGTGGATAACCAGCCATGAGAAAACAATTCCACGCTACCACCAAACAGTGGGGGGAAAAGATTACAAATAAAAGCAATTCATCCGCTGCGGCGGGCATCCACAATGCTGTGGGGATTCACCACTATGAGTGGGTATGAGATATTACAATCAAATTAACCTCACTGGCGGTAAACCATCCAGGGGACTTATGTGAGAAGAAACAGAAAGAAATTGCAGCAAATTAAACTGGAACAGTACTACTGTTTACAGTTTGTACAATGTGGAATAAGCTGCAAATTACATAGGAAATATAGTAATCTTCATACATAAGATTAATAGATGTTTTTCAATGTTATTTTAACTCTCTAACAGCTGCTAATGAATCAGAAATCAGAACTTCAATAATCTGATATTAAAACAGTAAACTGGAAATTTTAATCTGCAACTGTGAGAATCAATGAAATTATCATAACTCACTCAATTCTTCTCCGAATGACGTGAAATGAGTTGCAAATGCACCTTACAAGTCTGGCGCCCAAGTTAGAATCCAGAAACAGCCACCAAAGACTCTAGTTTATTTGGCACGAATCCCAAGACATCACCAAATGGTACGGCCCTTGGAGAAAATCGATTTTTTAATATAAAATCAGCAACTTCAAATTAAATTCTGCTTTTTGGAGGAAGTTGGCGCCTCAAGTCAACAATTTGATTAATCAAATACCGAGAACGAAACAAAAATCACTCCACAAGATATGAACAGAAAACAGCTTCAGCTGTAGCAAAAACCAGGAACTTCAAAACTGTAGAATTCACCAAAATTCTCAACCTTTATTGCTCAATCTGCTAGTCTGATGTGAGAAGCAGCAATGTTCCAACTAGGTGTTGTATTTCAAACACGAAATTGGGAAGGAGCTAGGAGGTAGCATCCTCGAAGCAATAGCAAAATGTCCATAGTCATTTTGACAGCATAACAGTAAGGTAATTGATGGATGATAATGCTGGAGCTAAGACCTTCAATAAATAAGAACTCATCAAGACTCTTCAATCGCCTGAGAAGCAGCTCAAAAGACACAAGAGACTCTTCCACTTCACAAAGACCAGTCAACTTCTCAAGTGGCGTCCCAAAAGGCCTTCAACATTACACTTTATTCAAAACAATAAGAGTGGCGTCCACTTTCAAGATAAGAAATATTTGAATAAAGAATATTTAAACTTTTGATGAGGGCGTACCCTTCATGGCCCCACTTAAAAACAACTTAAGTTAACTCCTTAGGCCAAGGTGGGGGTCAACAGTGAAATAGAACAAAATGCCATTAATTTAATATTTTTGCCAACTGAAGACCAAACCAAAATATAACACTGCTCCAACTGCTAAGGATAAGAATAGACAACTGCAACTGCCACAACTAGCATTTACTAAAAATAGTAAATAATATGAATGCCATAGAAAACCAAGCCCAAGAAACCCTAATTTTCACCTCATCCCAGTCTACGGGTTCCGGAATAGACTGAAGAACTGCAAAGCTGATCATTGATGAGAAGGGGACATTACATAAGACAATCAGCTTCCAAGCATCTCAACTTGGGAATCAATGTGTCGGGCCTCAAAAAGGGCAACAAAACCAATAAACAAAAAAGAGAAGAGCATGCCCTAAATTGTGATCAGACATCCATCAAAACTTACTTTCTATGATCTAAGGGAGGTGCCCCCTATTGTAGGGAACCAAAAGGATCCAAACATGGAATGTTAGGGGTCTAAACACCCCTAACAAGTGGTGCTCAACCAAGCGCCAACTTAAAAATTCTTTGGTCGACCTTGTTCTACTCCAAGAAACCAAGTTAAGTACAGAGGAAGTGAATTCATTTAAACATTGCAAAGGATGGAATGGTTGCTTCATTGAGGTTGTTGGTGCATTGGGTGGTATTGTACTCTAGAAACATAGTCGCATTGATGTTGATCCCCTCTTGTCCTTTCCTCGAGGGCAATCATCAAAGATATGTAGAACACCTTCTAATCTAGATTTTATCATATTTAACATTTATGGTCCTACAATTTAGAAGACAAAAGAGAGGTATAGAACAAAATCAAATTAGAAATTGATGGCCTTGGAGATGAACAGATCCTCATCGGAGGAGATTTCAATGCCAACCTAGACCAAATAGAAAATCATGGCGACTAGAGAAAATCTCGCAAGCACAAAAGGACTTTTCAGAATTTGTATATTCATTAGATCTTACAAACATTGCCCCAAGCAATGGCCAATTCACATGCAATAATAGAAAGTCCGGCTTCACAAACATTGCAAAGAGATTGGCCGCTTCCTAAGATTCAACAATTGATTTCACTCTTTTGTGAGCTTTGAATCTCTGATTGTGCTTGTATCAAGATCCGATCATTACCTTGTCTCCCTATGCCTATCCGAAGACCATCCCCCTATCAAATGTCAATTCAAATTTGAAAGAATGTGGTATTGGAGTCCAAATCTAAAAGATTTGGTAAAAGGATGATGGAATGAACTGGTTGATGTTAGAGGCTCGAGAATGTTTTGTTTCCACAAAAAGCTACGACTCTTGAAAGGAAAGTTGAAAGATTGGATCAAGAATTTCTTCATAGATATCTTTAGAGAAAAAGAATGCATCCAGGAAGAAATTGGAGTCTTGAATGAACAAGTAAAATAGAAAATGGAATGTATCAAAATGACTACATCAAAGAAAAAGCACTATTGGAAGATTATTGTGAGATATTGGCCAAAGAGATCTTCTAGAAAACGAAACCAAGGGAATCGTGGCTTGACGAAGGTGATCAAAATACAAAATATTTTCACAACACCACAAAGATCAAAAGGGGAACCAATAAAATCTCTTCTTTGATGGACTCTAATGGTTCAATGATAACATCACCTAAAAAAATACAAAGAGGAGCAATTAACTTCTTTAGACATCTTTTGGGAGATGATAACATTGTCAATCCCATCTGCAACGCTTTATTAACATGCAGTCCAAGAATAATCAATGATGTAGAAAACTCATTCCTCCTTGTTCCAATAACTCTTGAGGAAATAAAGGAGGCAGCTTTCCAACTTCATCCTGATAAAACCCCCAGACTTGACGGCTTCCCAACATCCTTTTTATTAAAAAACAGCACACAGAAAGTTAACCAAGATTGCATAAAAATCTATTTTGAAATAAGGAGCAAAAGCACCCTTATATAGGATTACAAATATGTTATCCATAGAGGATAAGGATGACAACTCAAAGGATAAGATTGACAACACACAAGAAAAAAAGTTAAATCTTATCCATAGAGGATAGGGATTACAACTCATAGGAAAAATATCTAAAGTCAACATGACTTTATTAAAGAAGATTCCTAAAGTCTATCCTAAAAGCTAATTGACCATTACAATATAAAACATTATTTTAATACCCTCCCTTAATGGTCATTCTACTAACTACACCAAACTTATCCCGAAATTTTAAAAACTTGTCAGGACTCAAGGACTTGGTAGGAATGTTTGCAGTTTGGTTCTTAGTTGGACAATACTACAACATCACTAATCCATCTTCTACAAGTTGCCTAATGAAATGACAATGAAGCTCCACATGTTTGGTACACTCGTGGAAGATTGGATTCTTGGCAAACTTTAACACCCCTTGATTGTAACAAAACAAGGGTAAAGGCCCTACCTGAGACATTTGCATGTCTGAAAGCATCCTCCGAAGCCATATTGCCTCACATGCGGCTTTGATTGTACCCTGATACTCTAATTCTGTCGAGGAAAGAGCTACCACCTACTACTTCTTACTAGTCCATGTGACTACACCCATACTACCAAGACTGTAAACATATCTGAAAGTGGACTTCCTGCCATCAATAGATGTTGCCTAATCTGAATCTAAGAACCCAACTAGCCTAGGATCTTTTCTTCTGCTATACAAAATGCCAAATCAAGTGTCCCTTTCACATATCTCAGTACCCACTTCGTTGCAACCCAATGTTTTACCTTTGGGGCTGTCATAAAACAGGAAATGTAACTCACAGCATACCTCAAATCAAGTCTAATTGCTGCAAGATAGACAAGACTTCCCACCAATTGCCTAAATGTTGACTCAATGATTACTTTCAATTCGGTTTTGGTTGAAAGCTTCAACCCTTTCTCCATAGGTGTAGACGAGATTTTGCAATCTATCATTCTGAACTTGTCTAGCAAACTCTAGGCGTATTTAGATTGAGAAATAAAAATACCATCTGTCTGCCAAAACCTCTACACCTAGGCAATGATGTAGGAGGCCTAAGTCTATCATGTCAAAATCCTTACACAAATTTCATTTGATTTCTTCAATCAAATGTGTCTCATTACTTGTAATGATGATATCATCCACATAAATGACCAGAAGGATGATTTCATTACCTATGCTTTTGACATATAAATTTGGATCTGAAGGACTTCGTTGGGATCCTTGTTGATCCAAATACCTATCAATCTTTATGTACCATGCCCTGGGTGCCTACTTTAGGCCATGAAGAGCCTTCATCAGTCTGCATACCTAATGCTCCTTTCCAACAACCTAAAAAACCAAAGGTTTGTTAGAAGAGTTGTCATTGATGTCAAGACAAAAATATATCCTCACTTATCTTGGCTCAATCAATTTGTTAAAGGTGAATAAATCATTTTTTGTTGAAAGCATCAATTGTGAGTATTATGGAGATTGATCTAATTGGTACAAGTGATCAGCTTATTAAACAAATATAAAAGTCAGTAGTATCTTATCGAGCCTATGAGAGAAAATGATCTAATCCATAAATCAATGCCCAAATCGATCTACAATCTATAGATAGCTGTTGACGTGGTTTTTGCGACTACACCAACACAGAATAAAGTTGCCAACGGCTACTCTATCCTCTCTTGAACAAATTTTTCTGCATGCTAAGATTGCGAGAAAGATCATACATTTAACTCCAAGGTTCCTTCATGCAATAGAATACCCTCAGTTGGCTCGATGTGTTTTGCTGGTATTTCAAGGGGACTTACACAATTGTTCAACAGCTGACAACAGACACTAGATTAAGGGCTTTCGCGTGGTTCGAATGATTTGGCAAGTGAGCACAAGTTTCCTAATTCTAACCAAGAATGAACTGAATTTAAAGAGTGTAGGGCCTAAGAAGTTTACGTTCTATCTAAGGACGGGACGTGGGATCGATCTTGACAGACTTCAACCAGACTCTGCTTCGCCTCACGTTGGACAACTTACACAAAGTCGGTGCAATCTTCAAGGGAGTGACAAGAGGTTTTCAAATTATAATTCAACATATAAGTACCATCAGAACGACACATACACATACATGAATCACAATCGAAGTTAAGTTTATAAAGTTTTCCAGTCGACCACACAAGGCAAGCTTGCCATCAACAAGCTGCTAGTGGTATGGATAAAAATGAAGTTGCCTCGATTAACTCCACAAGTCCACAACTAACATCTACTTGCATAAAAATGAAAACTACTCTACTTTACGCTACTTGAAGTCGAAGGGATGAAGAAACCTCGCTAGCTACTTATAACAAAGATGAATTCACCATTCAATGAAAGATCTTTTATTACAATAGTTTTCGCAACAATCTCTTACAAAGTTTTCAAAGGAAAACTTTCCTTCTCCTTCAAACTACGCTATGCTAAGATGTTACAACTAAAGTGTCTCTGCTCTATTCTCTACTCTGATCTCTAAGCTCTGCTTCTACTTCTAATGAGATACAAATGAGGGGGACTCCCCCTTTATATAGCTGGCCAAGTCCAACGGACGGCTCAAATTACAATCGGCCGGATGGTCCAGATTGTGCCACCTCAGCCCTAAACAAGATTCACCATAAAAACCGCCACCCAGAGGAGTGGGGTAATAAATGAGCCATTAATGTCCATCATCCTTCTAGAAGATTCCCGTTTGAAACGCGTTCACACTGCTCTTTGATCTTCTTCTTGACGTTTGTTCTTCAACTTCTTCTTTGTCACTTGAGTTATACTAAGTCTCAACACTTAGCCATTTTTCACAACTTTTCTTCCTTCGAGGTTGAAATGTCATCTTGAATCACTTGCTTCATCACTTTAAATCATCATCGCTTGGTCTCGACGTTCCTCCTGCAAAATAAGCAAGGAGAGGAGCATTAGAACACTTCATAATATAATCTTAACTTACTTACCTGATTTTCACGCTCTAACTTCCAATCGTTCATCATCCTCGCTAGCCAACTTTGCTTTCTTCATGATTTTCCAACATCTTGACTTCAACTATATCCCCTTTACTTTTCCAACTGAGGCGTTTGCAATTTTGATCTCGTTCATCTCTGGCTTAGGAAAATTATCTTTATGAAGAACTTGAGCAAATGCACCTAGGCAATTCCTTTCAAATTCATCATCTGGAGTATTTTTGTTGGAAATATTGTCATTGATGTCAAAAGCACTTAGTATAAATTGTTGGCAAAGATATTGTCATTGATGTCACAACAAAGAAGAACACTCAGAAATACTGCCAGTGATGAGATTTAGAATTGTTGACAAAGCAATATAATCAGAGATGTTAATGTTCAGTTTATATAACCAGATTAGTTAATGTTCAGGATTATAATCAGATCAGCTAATGTTCAGTTTTTTAAGAATTGAATCAGATTGGTTAATAAGAATCGATCTACAATCAGATTCTGGGAAAGATAAGACAGCAATGATGATTTGGTTAATGTTAATGAAAAGCATTGATAATACACAACAATAAGAGTCAAAGAACAAACAAAAGAGAACTATATATTATATACAAGTCTTATATGTAGAATACATATGAAAAAAAAACAGAAAAAGACAAAACCACAAAAGACATGTATCTACAGATTAATGAAAGGAAAAGGCAGTCACATAAGACAAAATTAAAAAGCACATAAGACAAAAACAGAAAAAGACAAAAAGGTGCTATTTTGTCTTATTCTTGATTGAGGAAGAGGTGCGATCTTATCAAGTCAAATATTTAAGTCAAACATTGATTTATTAAAAAGCATCAAAAGACATGATTATTCAAGGAAGTGATATGTGGAATTTCAGTTTAATAAAAGAATAAAAATAAAGAGAGATGAAGCGCCTCACTCAAAGGGATAGAATAACCTTTTGAATGGTACGATTTATTGAAAAGGCAAATTCAGATTTATTTAAATAAGAGAGGTGCGATTTATGAAGAGATACAATTTATACATATTAATAAAAATCTGAATGGTACGATTTGTTAAATCAAATTCAGATTATAATGAATGGGTACAATTTGTGATTTGAAAAACTAAAGAGTGCAAGAACAGTTGTTTTTTGAAAGATACGATCTTTCATCAAAGGTTGCAATGCATAAGCAACATATATGATTGATATTCATTTCAGATTTGAACGGTATGAGCTGTGTGTGTAATAATGTATATTATCTGAAGACAGCGAAGTGTTGGAGTATGTATGTGGTAATAAAAGAAGATCTTTTAAGTGGATGTGTGCAAAAATATATATCATCTGAGAAGTGGAGTGTGCGGTGTGGAATAAATGCTTTATCTTTAAGTCACAATCAGGTGTAGAAAAGTATGCTGAGTATTCAAGAAAAAGGATATATCATCTGAAGAATGTAGAGAAGGTGATTGAATAAAGATTTTCTGAGTTGAGTGAAATGAATATAATCTGAAGATTTGAAGTGTGGAATTTATTGAATATGATCCATGTTGATGAAGGGTATTTGAGCAGATTAAGAATCATTGATTAAAGATTTTTCTGAATGGAGAGTTTTGATGAGTAGACGTGGAAGTTAAAGAAGATCCTTGTGTGTAGATGGAAGAGTAAAGTCAAAATACAGTAAGTGTGGTGTGAGAATAAAAGATAAATCAATTAAGTGGTGAAATGTACAAACACCAGTGAGTGTAAGAAATCAAAGAATATAAGATCTGCAGATGGAGTAGACTTGGTGTGTGAAATAAAAGAAAGATCATGAATCAAAACACATATAAGTAAATGTAGTCCATTTGAGAGCAGACCTTTCACATGACAGCAGATTCATGAATAATACATATTGCAGATTTGTGAAGGAATTGTAAAGGATGTTTTTGCAGATTTATGAAGAACTGATTAAAGATTGAAAAGAGAGTTGTGAAGGTAATTCAAAGACAGTCCAAGAGGAGTTTATGCAGATTTGGTGCAAAATGAACAGACATAATTGAGCAGCATTGTATGGAGAATTGAACAAGAAAATATATGAAGATATTTGGAGATCATTCAGGAAGATAAAGTCAAGAGGAAGAAGATTGTAAAGTCCATCATCCGTTGAGGAAGCAACATTGAAGATGGAATGTTATCGTTCAAATTATAGTCTTTGCTAGGCTGGTGCTTGGCAAGTAGGGGTTGGTACTCTGAAATATTCCCCATTAATTTTTTCCCAAAATTAACATTCAAATCAGCAACCAAACACTGATTAGCGTTAGCTCCAAAATGCAAACCAGCAAAGAAGATAACTCTAACCAAGAATGTTCACCAAGATCCCAATGTGGGTGAGGTGATAGCATATGGTCAGAGGATCATTAGGCATAAACAGAGCTGAAAGTACAATTCATCTGCTGGTGCAGGCATCCACAAGCGGTGGGAATACTCTACTTATTCAGTGGGTGAGTTTACAACAATTATTAGGCGGCAAGCCAGCCTTTAAATCCACTCTTCCACTTATTAACGTGGGGGGAATACTGTCCACACAACCACTTATAACGTGGGGGGAAATTACAAACAAGATATATGTTTATTCTAAAACTCAACCACTCAATTGTGGGAGTGTAAAACAGATATAAAATTGCAGCAAGTAAAGGAAGAGCTGTTAGTACTACTAACTAGCTTTACAAAGAATAAGAACAGCTGCAAATAGAATAGATAAGCTTCTAGAATGTTCTTTATCCACACTGGCGGTAAACCATCCAGGGGTACTTAATGTGAGAAATAGAAAATAATTGCAGCAATAAAGGACTGGAACAGTACTACTGTTTACAGTCTTACAATATAGAAAGAGAGCTGCAAATTACATCAATATTACAATGTTTTCAAAGCACCAAGATACTGAATGATTCCATGATTAATAGTAGCAATTATTGATGAAGAAATGACTGGAAATTCAAACTGAAACAAGTCTGATATAAATCTGCAATTCTGGAAATGAATAACCAGCAACTATAAGAATTAATTAAATGCTCATAACTTCACCAAAATACCTCCGAATGGCATGAAACAAAGTGCAATGAACCTTTGGAGGATAGGCGCCCATGACAAGATGAAGAAACAGCCTCAAAAGTCATCCATTAATTTATGGCACAATTCTCAATGCTCTACAGATGGTACGGCTCTTGAAAAGGGCGATTTAGCAATAAAAAATCAAAGACTTGGAAATAAATTCCAATCTCTTGTGGAAGGGGTCGCCTTGGGTCTAGAACCACTTTGCAAACATACCCAGAATGATATTTAATTTGCTCAAAAAGCTGTCAACAAAAAACACTTTCAGCCATCATATACCAACAACATAAAAATTGGAAATATCTCACCAAAACTCCACAATAATGCTCAATATGTACTTCTGGATGAAGCACACTCTCAGTCCACCACCTAGGGAACCATAGTTTCAGGCCCGAAGAGTGGAGTAGATTTGCTAAGCTAACCCTTAGCCGGATTCTGGATTTCAAACCAGCAGCATAACGTTATATTTTTCCCAAAGATAATCAGCTCTTCAAACAGCAGCAATATATAAGCTTCAATTGGCAAATGAAGCAACAAGAGACTCTTCAAATTCCAAGAAGTTGAATCACTTCAACTTCCAAAAGGAATGCCACTTTAAGCATTTCACTTTTTGAAATAATAAAATATTAATCAACCTCTTTAGGCATCCAACTTCACTTTGCAACAATAAAGCATTTAATAATTCATTAAATGCACCATTGACCCCTTAATGACCCCCTTTTAAAAACAACATGAAGTGATCATTCCTAAGTGGGGTACAACTGAACATATAAAATGACTAAGTATAAAACTTAATCCATGGAGATAACCAAAAAGCTGGAAGGATATATAAATGACTTGTTGAATTGCTGATGATGCTACTTGCCAAAATTAGACTTACTAAAATAGCCAACTGCTATAAATAGTAAGTTCACATCAAAACAACAGAAAGCCAAACTAAACATTGAACTGCAAAGGATTGAACTGCTGCTAGACAGATACTGCCAAAAGATAGACTTGCTAAAAATAGTGAACTGCTATAATAGTAAGTCTGCACAACAACCTCAGAACGCCAACTGAGCAGTATCTGAAAGAGGAAACCCTAATTTTCCACCTCAGCTTAGCCTACGGATTTTCGGAAATAGGCTAAATCCAAATGAAGAGTGTAGGGCCAAAATGGGGACATTACATACTCCTTGTAGGTTGGTGCCTACTAAATCAGCTTTAGGGGTTAATGCTCCTTGTAGGTTGGTGCCTACTAAACGAGGATTAAGGGTTGGTACTCTTTGTAGGTTGGTGCCTACTAAATTACATAATTAGTGATTCAAGTAGGCTGGTGCCTACATTCTTTGTAAAAGCTTATATAATTTATAAAGAAGAATTGTTGGTGTCAACTTGTTCATATTGTGATATTCTTGCATAGTTGATTTGGATTTAAGTTTGAAGTTGATAAATGTTAAGAGGGTAAAAGTTTGTTGATATACTGATTCACTCCCCCCCACCCACTCAGTATATCTTTGTGCTCTTCAATTTTACCTTGAAAACACATTTTCTTCTCTTCGCCTTAGAAAATTTTCAAATTTTCCCTTAGGAAAACTCATCAATTCGGTGCCCATCAAAATCTTTATCCTGAAAGCTTCGGCGAAGTGTGAAAGGCTTTAAAATCAACTCCCTGTCGAGGATCTTCAATACCCAGAAGAAAATTTTCTTCAGAACGCGTCAGATTCATGGGTATACAACGAACGGGTTCATTTAATTTTTTGAATTTTGAACCTTAGAAAAATAATTTTTTAGCAAATTTAATCCATTTCTTCATCTGTGAACATTTCTTGTTGCTCTGATTTGAAAATATTTATCAACCCTGTGCAGCTGGCATCATCGGACTCCTCACCTGGCAATTTATTCATGTCTTAAGAAATTTCATCATCCTCCATGTCTAGGCGTAATTTCCTAAGGAAGAAAATATTTTGCCTTAGAAATTTTTTTTTTTTTAAATCATTTAGCATTTTGAAAAATTTTCCTTAGAAAATTTTATTCATTTTCAATCCTTCCTGTGGTGAGAAATTTTTTATCAATTCATTGGGAAAATTTTAATGCCTTGATCACACTTGTATGTCATGGAGAATATTTTTTTTAAAACCAACGCGTAACACCATTCTCCATCCTTGGACGTTTTCAAAGCTCCTCACAAGTTAAAGCGCACTTGGAGGGATGTGCTTCAAATTTAGACACTTAGAATATTCTAAAACCCAATCTTCCAGCCTGGGGCGCATTTAATAGGTTGAGCTTCAACTTTTGACCACTTTTCAAACTTCCACAAGTCAGGGGCGCATTTGGCCATCAAGCTTCAAATTCAAATGCCTTAGTGAGAATTTCTAACCTCCAATATCCTCTTGGGCGCATATAGCTAGTGGTGGAGGAATTTTTTATGCTTAGAAACTTCCTTCAACTTGCCAAGTGAAGTGGGTGCATTTTACCAAGGGTACTTCTAGTTTGCTCAAGCCTTAGAAATAATTTTGTGCCATTATGCAAGTTGGGCGCATTTTACCCCTTCTACATCCATTCTAACACTTAGAAAACATTCCAGCACCTCCCCCTAGGCCAAGGCGCATTTTGGAGGTGCTACTTCCATTTTGATGCTTCTTCTTCTTCAAGGCGCATATGGGGGCTTGAGCTTCCAATTTCTTATACTTAGAATATTTTTTTAAGCTCTTCTACCCAGGGGCGCATATGGCACTTTGGACTTTCAATCTTTGATACTTAGAAAATTTTTACTCTTCAAGCTTGAGGGCGCAAATGGCAGGGTCTGCTTTCAATTTCCATACCTTGGTGTATTTTCCAGCTCCTTTTCCTTCTTTTGCATGCAATTGCTTTGACTTTGTCTTCATGCATCTTAGGCGCATTTGGCATCATGGACTTTAAATTATCAAAACTTAAAGAAATTTCCAAGTGGCTCTCCTCTTTTTAAGGCGCAAAAGGTAGGCTCAACTTCAAGTTTTGAATACTTAGAATATTTTGGAAGTCACCCTTTTTTTTTTTAGGCGCAAATAGCATGATCTACTTTGAGTTTCAATGCCTTAGCCGATTTTGAAGTCATCTTTCAAAGTTAAGGCGCACATACCACCTTCAACTTTTAGTTTCTCACACTTAACAATTTTTTTGAAGTTTTCTTTTTACTCCAAGTTCCTTGGGCACATTCCACCCCTCTTACTCTGAGTTTTGATGCCTTAGAAGAATTTTCCAGCCTTGAACTTTTCAAACTCCCTCATTGCAAGCTAAGGCGCATTTAGAAGGGGCGACTTTCAATTTTGACACTTAGAAACTTTTTCCATCTCCTCTCTTGAGTTGGGTGCATTTAGCCCCTCATGCTTTTAATTTTCAACACTTAGTGAATTTTTACTCCAACTTCAAGTTCAAGGGCGCACCTCACCATGGAGCTTTCAACTTTCCAGACTTACTTTCCAGACTTAGAAAAAAATATTCAAGCCACCTTCTCAAGCTAGGGCGCATTTAGGACCCCCTACTTCCAATTTTTGATACTTAGAAAATTTTGAAGCTTGAGCATGCAAGTTTAGGCTCATTTTGGGGCTTGAGCTTCAAATTTTGATAACTTAGAGAAAATTTCATCAAGCTTTAACCTCAAGGGCGCATTTGGAGGGGTATGCTTTCATTCTTCAAACACTTCAAGAATTTTGATCTGTCTTTGGCCTTTTAAAGCAAGTTTTGATGCTGGACCTGAAAAAAATATCAAACTTGGTGGATTTCTTGTCCTTTGCCGGATTTAGGGTGACTTTCTCCTACTAACCCTAATTCGCCCTGGCCTTCTATTTTTAGAAAGTTCCTCAAATTTCGTGCTTTCAACTGACTTCTGATTCTGAAAGTCTGATTTTTGCTCTGTTTTGAACTTCGTGGTGTGAATGAGCTACTGGTGCTTGGTGCTTGCATGTACCTGCTATTTTTAGCAACTCTAAAAATAGTAACTGCTCAAAATGAGTTCAAATTTTGTGTGTCGATTGCCTGAAGTGTGGTGATCATGGTTGGACGCTGCATTTTCATGACTGTCGTGTTTTACCCTTGAATTTAGGAAACCCTAATTTCTCTGCCCAAGCCTGCTAAAAATAGTAAGTGCCTAATTTTCCATCTCCTGCAACTTCGTTCACCTTGAAATTCACGCCATGGGGCCTTTATCAGCTGCTTGACTTGTTCATACTGATGCCGCATGCTGACCTACTATTTATAGCACATTTATGGAGGTGGTTTACTATTTATAGCAACTAGTTGTTTCTGAGACTTCCACAACTCCGTTTGACTTGAAATTCGAATGACGCGCTCCTCACCACGTGACTTGCTTGCTAACATCGGCGCATGCAGCTAACTTTCTATTTTTAGCCAGTTTCTGAAATGTCTTACTATAAATAGTAAGTACTCCGTTTGCCTTCAAATTTTACCAACGGACAGCTTGAGAGATGCTGATCGTGGTGGTTTACACCGGTTTTCGAAAATTTTGACTTTTTATCCTTCTTTTTGGGTTTCAAAGCTGGAAACCCTAATTCATCTTGCATGCATATCAAATGATCTCCGTTTGTTCTCGTTTATGTTGCATTGCGATCAACTCGTGATTCTAAAGTGATGGGAAGCAGCTGCCTGAGTGCACCTGCTAAAAATAGCAAGTTGTTGAAGGAGTGATTATCTCTATTTGCATGTCATATCATCGCGAAGCTCTCGAAAAACCCACAAGGAATATGTAGACATGCAAAGAAAATCCTGACATGCAAACCCTAAAAATAGCCCCGGAAGACTGAATTCTGAAAGTCATTATCTCGCTTTGCATGTTATACTGTCGCGAAGGTTTCGAAAAACCCAGAAGGAATCTCCAGACATGCAAAGAAAAACTCTGCATCTAAGCCCTAAAATTAGCTTTGGAAGCTGGATTGCTAAAAATAGTAAGTTGTCTGTTTCAACTTAAATTTTGCCAGAGAGCAATCTGATGCGCTCTGAACGCAGCGTGACTGTCGGAATTTCAAAAATGTTGACGGAACACCTGTAATTGCACACTTACTAAAAATAGTAAGTACTCGGAATCTAACGAAATTTCAGTGAAAACCTGCTGGAAACACACTAACATCAACGTTAGTCTCAATTTTCAATTTATTCACCTTACTTGACTTCAAGTTGGCTGAAAAGATGGAAACCCTAATTCTATAGACTTGGCCAAAATTCAAGTTTAAACTCAATGACGGGCACAATCCCGGAAAGGCAGATATCAGAAAAGAGATAGAGAGAGAGAGAGAGACAAAGACCAAAGCCAAAAAGACCAGAATGGAGCAAAAATTAGGGGTCCCCATCTTGAATGGGGCGATGTGTGAAAAGGTCACAATAATAGCTACATCTTGGTTCTAAACTGGAGTCACAGATTAAGTTTCTTAAATCAATACCCATATCGATCTACAATCTATCTAAAGAAGGTAGCTACAGCTTGGTTCGAAACTGTTTTGTTAATCAAGACGATGGTGATAACAAGTTAACAAATTTGTTTTGATAATAAAGACGTTACATATCAATAGTCGCATCTTTGTTAAATCTCAAGGGACACATCTTCACATTAAACATGGTGCGACTTAAGACAAAGAGACACGTCTTTTCTCAAACTATTTTTCAAATTAAAGGATGTGTTGTTTTCAAAGAGACGTGTTGGTTTCTTTTCAAAGGGAATATCTTATTCTAAAACGACGTGTTCATATCCAAGAGAAACACGACTTTTAAAGTCTAAGTATATGTCTATTCTAAAGACACAAATAATAACTTCAAGTATATGCAATTTCCTCTAAATATAATTTTGTTTTATCTGCACACAGAAAATTAATTAGCAAAAGACATGTCTAGAAGAGCATGACTAAAGAATGAAAGGGAAAAAGTCATGATTATCAATTGGTGCAACCTTTGAGCAATCTATATATTTATCATCCCATTCAAGGCTGAAAGCGTGGTTGTGAAGTTCAAGAAATCTACATCAGAAACCCATCTTCTTGTGTAGGCTAAGTGAGAGTTTGTCATCTCTAAGGCAGATTGAAGGTGTGGGAGATTGCAGATTTGATTGAAGATAATTGCTTCATCCATCAAGTCAAGGTTTGGTGCCTTGCACTAGGGGTTAAGTCTCCTTGTAGGTTGGTGCCTACTAAAATTGTAGAGGTTTGGTTGTCCCTTGTAGATTGCAGTCTACTAAATCATCTCTCTTGTAAGTCAAGTAGGTTGGTGCCTACTTCAAAAAAAAAAAAAGAATTTATTACAATAAAGTTGTATCAACTTGTGTAAATTGGTTCATATCAATAAGTTGATGTTGATGAAAGTTTAAGTTTGTGTAGAAAGCTAAAAAGGTGTTCACCCCCCTCTTCTCCCCCTCCTCAGAAAATCTTTTGTGCTCTTCAAGGCTAAGTCATGCACACTTCTTCCTCTAAGTCGCCATTGAGAAAGACACTCTTCACGTCCATTTGATGGACTTTCCAGCCAAACTATGTTCCATAGCTAGAACTAATCAGATGTTGCTCATCTTTGTTGTAGGAGCAAAAGTTTCCTCATAATCAATACCTTCTCTCCACAAGAACCCTTCAGCCACCAATCGTGCATTGTATTTGTCAAGTGTATCATCATCTTTGTACTTGAGTTTGTACACCTATTTGCAGCCAATGGGTTTCTTCCCTGGTGGAAGATCTAAAAGAACACAAGTCTTATTTTTCATAAGACTTTGATGTTTGGTTTCCATGGCCTTTTCCCATTCAGGTTTATCTTTTGCCTCAACAAACACATGTTGGTCATACACTCCCTGAATATTGGCCATACGAGCAAAGTTAACTGTGTTTTTCTTGCTCTTGCCTCTGAATGATCGACCCTCAACCATTTCATCATCTCGAACATCACCAATGAGTTTTTCCCACCACTTACATCTCTTTGTAGAAACCCCTTCATCCAAATCAGCATGGTCATCATGACTTGGGTTGCCTAGTACTATATCATCTAGATGTTGATCCAAGCTTTCCTGAAGAAAACCATCTGGTATTGGTACTTGCCTTGGAGATTCCACATGTAAAAAAACATCGGAGTCCCCCTTTCAGGTGTAGCTAATGGAAGCTAGACACCTAAATCTTTAGCCTTCAGAGATTGATCTTCAGTACTCTTGATGTAGAAGAGAGTTGAAAAGGCCCAACTTTTTCATCAATCACCACATACCTACTAAATGTTAAGCGGTCAATGTCCACATCAATCAGCCTGTAGGCTTTACAATTTTCACTGTACCCTGTAAGCATTAACTTCTGACTCTTGGAGTCCCATTTGGTTCTTTTGGTGTCTAGAATCTAAACGTATGCAATAGAACCGAAAACCTTTAGATGGCTCACCTTTGGTTTCCCCCCAAACCATGCTTCCTCTAAGGTCTTCTCCTTCACTACCTATGCCGGAGACCTATTTAGAATATAAACTACAGTGTTGGGTGTTGTGAATCGATGTTTGATACCATGTTTAGCACAAAAGTTCATGAATTTGTTCAAACAGAATTTACCTCCATTATCAAGCCTAAGAGTGATTATTGAACAACCACTCTTTTTCTACTAATGCTTTGAACTTTTGGAATTCCTTAAACACATCTCTTGCTTTTAGGAAAAACACCCACATTTTCCTACTGAAATCATCTATGAACAAAAGAAAATACCTAGCACCAATGATCGATGTCGTATTCATTGGTCCACATACATCTGCATGAACCAGCTATAGAACTCTCAATGCTTTCCAGGCCTGACCGTCTAGAAACGAAGTTCGATGTTGCTTCCCTGCTTGGCAAGCTCCACAAACACCCTGTATTTGTTGTTGGATTTCAAGTAAAACTTCTACCATATTCTCGTGAGCCAACTGAGACAAATAAGAAATGTTGACATGCTCATAACGTTGATGCCAAAGAGTACTGATAGAAAATGAACTCTTGGCTACCAATGCACACTCTTGAACCTCTCCAATATCAATAAGCCATTACG
Organism: Sequoia sempervirens; assembly: GCA_007258455.2. NCBI lineage: Eukaryota > Viridiplantae > Streptophyta > Pinopsida > Cupressales > Cupressaceae > Sequoia > Sequoia sempervirens. The sequence continues at coordinate 18,717 of VDFB02093416.1, forward strand.
AACCATGACCCTCTATGCCAACTACGATGGTTTTCTTGGACTCCTTGTCAACAATATGGCACTTGTGTGTGTTGAAAATGACATCCAACTTGGGGCAGTGGCGCATAATCTGACTCACTAAGAGAAAATTGAGCTCCATGCCCGGAACATAGTATACATTAAGGAAAAGAAGATTTTTCCCTCTAGAGGTTATTTGAACATTGCCTCTACCAACAACTATATACTCACCACCACCGAAGATTACCGAATCTGAGCAAGCTATATACTCAATGAACCAATCTTTCCTATGTGTAAAATGTCAAGATGCTCTAGAATCAATGTACCATGTAGAAGACTTGATATGATCTACTGGTCATTTGGCCATGAAAGCAAAGAAGGTTGACTCCTACTCAAAATGCTCTACGATATGAGCCTTTTGAGGAGGCCCTCCCTGGTTATATTTTTTATCAGCCAACCACTTTCTAATGTGTTTCTTCATGTGACCAAGTTTACCACAATAGTGGCATTATCGTCTTCAAATTCTTCGAAGTATCATCCACATTTCCTTGAACTTTCTTCTGAGGCCATTTGCCTTTGCCCTTGTCCTTGGCTGTAAAGCCCTGTTCCACACTCAGTGAATCACTATTGCTACCAAAATGCTTCTTCCATCTGTTTTTCTACAAGAGTTTGTTGCACAAATCATCAAACTTCAAGTCAACATTGGTAGATGTGATGTTCAGTGTTTTGATGAAATGCTCATATGACTATGGTAAGCTTTTCACTGTTATAAACCACCATATCTTCTTCCATCTTGCAACCTATGGCTAAAAATTGATCACAAATATCTTTGATCTTCATCAAACGATCCTGCAAAGACATTTTCTCATCCATCATGATCGAAAACAACATGTCTTTCAGGAAGAAGGCCCTACCTTTATCTGACGTCTAGTGCAAATCACGCAAGTGCATTCAAGTCTCCGTAGAGATTTTGCCAAATAGAAGCTCCAGAAGCATTGCATCTATTACTAATAATTTAATGACCATGACAACTTCACGATTACACTCATCAAACTTGTCCTGGTCTTTAGTTGCAACTGTTGGACGAATGTATGTATCGAGGATGACCTAATCAAGGTATCTGTACTCGAAGATCGTGAGCATCCTTTGTTTCCAAGTGTTATAATTTTTGCCAATGAACATTTGGCTGCCTTCCAACATGATGTTGGGCAATGAAGCCAACCCTCCTACAATCCAAAAATGACGGAAAACTAAGAAACTTGCTGCTGTTAGAAAAACCACTGAAATTTTTGGGAAAATATTTACAAAACTTAAGCAACAAAGTAAAAAACTCATGATTTTATAAAAAAAATCGATGAAATTTTTAGAAAAAATCTGCAAAAATTTTGAAAAAAATCTACAAAAAATTCCACAAAAAATCTGCAAAATTCTGAAAAAATCTGCAAAAATTCTGGAAAAAGAATTTGCAAAAATTAAACAGCCACGATTTTGTACAAAAATCACCAAAAAAGAGTTGAAAGATTACGATTTAAAAAAAAAACATCAAACAATAGGTCTTAAAACCCTAGGTAATGTTTAATTGTTAAAAAGCCACGAATTTTGTAAAAAAATCTGCCAAAACATTACAAAAAATAGACCCACAAATTTATTGAAAAAATTCGTCAAAAACCTTTGTACAAATCCATACAGCTTCCTTTGGCACATTCTTCTATGTCTCTTGCGTGCAATCTATCACTACAATAGTTTGTAGAATTCACGCACTCACCAATCTTGAGAATTTACAAAACCCAAGCTCTGATACCATATTACAAAAACAGCACATAGAAAGTTAACCAAGAATGCATAAAAATCTATTCTAAAATAAGGAGCAAAAGCATCCTTATATAGGATTAGAAATGTATTATCCACAGAGGATAAGGATGACAAATATCATATCCACAAAGGATAAGGATTACAAATATCTTACCCATAGAGGATAAGGATGACAACTCATAGCATAAGATTGACAACACATAAAGCAAAAAGGTAAATCTTATCCATAGAGTATATGGATAACAACTCATAGGAAAAATATCTAAAGTCAACATGACTTTATTAAAGAAGATTCCTAAAGTTTATCATAAAAGCTAATTGACCATTACAATATAAAACATTACTTTAATACTTTTTTCCAATTCTACTAGGACTTCATGGGAAATGACATTTGGCTCATAGTCAAGGAATTTAGGAAATCAAGGAAGATACTAAAAGATTTCAATACCACAAATATTATTTTGATTCCCAAAAAATATGTATGCAACTATTTCTCAGATTATACAGTGATCTCCTTATGTAATTCAATATATAAAATCATTTCCAAGGCAATGGAAAATTATTTAAAGAACCTACTTCCATCAATTATTTTTCAAGAGCAAAGTGGATTTGTTCACGAGAGGAACAGCATGGATATAATTATCATTGCTCACAAGGCCATCCACTCTACAAAAGAAAAATAACCAAAAGGAATGATTCTGAAATTGGACATAAGCAAAGCTTATGATAGGGTAAGATGGAGATTTTTGCTAAAATTCATGGAAAAAGTGGGCTTTGATCAGAAATGGCTTGAATGGACATTTGTATGCATTTCCTCCCCTAGATTCTGTTGCAATGAATGGTCTCCCCTGCAGTTTCTTCGAGGTTGCCCATGGGATTAAACAAGGCAACCCCTTCTCTCCTTTATTTATTATTATGGGAGAAGCGCTATGTCAAGTGATCTCAAGATAGGTTGTATTGGGTCAGTGGAAAGGTATCCTAGTGGAAAATAATACACAAGGCACATCTCACCAATTGTTTGTTGATGACACATAACTCTATGGCACTCCAACACTAAACAAAGCCTTTGTGATGACACATTAGATACATATGTTCGATACTCCAAGAAAATAATCAATAAGGAGAAAGCCAACATTTTTTTCTTTAACATCAAAAAATCTGCTCAAAGAAGGATTGTAGATTTTTTGAGGTCGGGCATTGACTCTCTTCCTTGCACTTATTTGGGCATCCCATTGTTCCAAGGCACTCCAAAGACCCACCTAAGCAGTAGGAAAATGTAAGAAAAAAATTGACACTTAGAGGGAGTGTTGGCTCACATTGGCCAATAGAATCACTATGATAAAGGTTGTCCTTACTGCCATTACAATTTATATGCTCTCCTATTGAACTCCCAACTAAAGTTGAGAAGGAAATCAATGTTGTTTAGAGAAAAATCCTATGGGATGGCTCGAATGAGTGGAAATGGACTCCTCTAATTGCTTGGGACACAATCAAACTCAAAAAGGATCAAGGTGGTACTCGCACTAAAGATATCCAGTAGCAAAATCAAGCTCTTGGTGCAAAACTCAACTGCAGAATGTACAAGAATCCCAATGCCATGTGGAGTAAGATCCTACAAAAAATGTTCCTTCATGATGGAGACCCAAATTGTGTTTTAACAATTGTGAATCCCCTAAACAGCTCACACCTGTGGAATTTTATGATTAGGAGCCAACATCTAATCACTAAGCACCTATCACAGAAGATCAACAATGGAAAATTTGTCCTATTTTGGCACGACTCTTCGAATGGGCACATTCCCTTGGTCCACATCCCTGGTTTAGACATTTGCATTAATTCTATCATGGAGAGATATGGTGACAGAGTAAGTGATTACATAAGTTCTACGAACAACAATCATGGAGCAAACTTCTCATGGAAAATCATTGAGGGCATATCTACACAAGCTAAAGAAAATTTGTTTAAATAACTATCTCAAAGGAATAATGTGCTGATGAATAAAGAATTATTCCGGTGTGGGGCAAACTCTGGCAAGTACTCAGTCAAAATTGACTATGAAATTCAGTCCCAAGGGATACAAATGGATAGTTGGCCAAAGAACTATGTTGATGTTGAAGCTCAAATGTACTCTCGAAGGCCAGTGCCTTTGCATGGTCTATGCTACACCACTGAGTTTTGACTGGAAACAAATTACTAAAACTTGGATTCTTTGGCCTCTTCAAACGTCCCCTCTGTGAAAAAAATGAAGAAACATTAGATCATGTACTACTACAATGCACCTTTTCTCAAGATTGCTAGGAATGGGCACAACTAAGGCTTTGATGGTATGGTCCTCTTCTGTCCAAAATACAAGAGCTCTTCCAATGCTGGACCAAAATGCACAAACGCTTGCTATGAGGGGCAAGATGGTAACAAGTGCCAGCAATGATCATGTGGCATTTGTGGAAAGAATGAAATGCCAAAATATTCAAAGGCAAGGGCCTCTCCTATAGGTACATTAATCAGTAAGATTGAAATTGGTATATGTGAACATCAAAATACAAAAGTAAAGAAGAAGAAAAAGTGGTCCTTCTCATCATGGGATAATCAAATGAGTGACAACTAGCCATTACTAAAAGTCCCTGCCAATGGTGATGTCTGCCTCAAGAATAAAAAGCGTAAAAATGTTAAATGAACTGTCCCACTCAGAGACAAATTAAAACTAAATCTCGATGGCGCTTCTAGGGGCAATCCTAGCACCTCTAGAGCAAGATTCATCATATGAAACAACAAAGGAGAAGTACTCTAGGCTTGTTCCATCAAGCTCTCCAAAAGGATCGAACAATGATGCTGAATTTTTTGCACTCGTAGGACTAAAATTTGTGGCAAAGAAAACATCTCCCCAATCGACATTAAAGGAGACTCTTTTTTTGTAATCAAAGCCATTCTCACACCCAAGGCCCTAGGATGGAAGACTTCAATGTGGATTGATCAAGCATATAAATATTTGGACCAGAAATGATTTCGCTTGCTCACACGTCTATAGAGAGGCAAATAAAGTCGTTGACTATCTATACAATCAAGGTATCAATCAATCAGAAAGTACCAAATTTTTGAGCTATGTTGATTCTTGGGATGATATGGCTGCCATCACCAAGAAGGAAAATCGTGTCCAATAGATCCGTAGGACAACAAAATATCGATTCACATGGTGAGGGCTCTAATTAACACTTGGCCCGACTGCAACTTAATCCTATGTATCCTCTTCTGGATCGGTGAGCAAAATCTCCCAACACTGATGGCCTCATATGATCCGTCAGATCAAATATGCTAGTAATGAACATGCATAAAAGGGAAAATACAAGACACAACCAATCTTGAATATTTGCAATCTCCAGATTCTGGCACAGCAAGATAATTTCACCATCAACCTATTTCTTCAATCCCAAGCTTTAAATTAACTTGTGTTGGATACTTTTCTCACCTTCGCCATAATAGAACATCTAAACTTTCCAAGCTGCATTTGCAACCACGAACAGGTCAATATAGAGGATCAGCTGCAAAGAGTTTTTATCATCCCTTCTATAGTAATAGAGAAGGCAATTAAGGAAATTATAGGAGGGCACAACTTGGATAGAGCACAAGTCCACGACTCCTCTCTGTTGGGCAAATTCCTTCAAAACATCATGAGAACAATGGGGGACATGGTCTGGGCCTTCCCGGTGATTCATAAGCTCGTCATTCCACATCTCGGACAGGAAGGGATTGCTGCTATCTCTGCCATGGACGAACAACCTACCAATGGCCTCATTGTGGATGCAATTTGTATCATAATTTCCAAGAGAAACAAAGACATAAGGCAAGCGATAACCCTGCTCAGGGATGGCATAAAGAGGAACAACATGGAAACATATGCCTTCTTCATAGGACATCATGTAAATCTGTTTTTGAATAGATGTAAGAAATTGCATCAAGTCTGAGAACATTGTTGCTTCATAAGGACTAAGATATGGCTGTCAAAGCTAACACCTATTGTAATCTTTTTTCTAAGTTTTAATAGAATAGGAGCTACCCCCTTGGTAGCAATTTGCCAAAAAAAAAAAAGCCCCCTAGGTTTGAGTAGGGTCAAAATACAAGACAATTTTGCATTAAGCCTATAGAACCATTTCTTGTCTGGGCGGGGGGGGAATTGCTTTTAACAAATTTTTAGTAGTTTGAATGTATGCTTAAGCTGGGAATTTATGAGTGTAAGATGGTCATCAACTATGACTTTTATCACATAGCATGAATGGTGTTGTACCCAAAACCAAAATTTTTGCTTCACTAAGGCATTTTGCTTAATTAAGTCTTAATCTTGTTAAAGTGATGTCAGATGGTCGTTTTTGGGGTTTTTAAATATGGAGTTGGTGTCAGTGTCATGTCAGTCTGTTACTGAAGGAATTTAAGAAAAGTGAAAATCTGAAGAAAAATCACCAAAATTCTCTCTGGAGAAGGGAGCACTTTTTCAAATGGGCGCCCTATCTTTTAGGGGCTCAGATCCAGTTTTTAGGGTTTGTCATCTCCAGCAAGCTTTTGTCCGGCATCACGTCAGCTTCGCGATGAGCTATCAAGTTTGTCAAACGGACCTGTTTTGCTCGAGTTGCGGGAGATATAGCGCAAAACGAGAGGAGAGCGAGAATTGGCTAACACTGGACAAAAGCGCAGTATTTGAGAAAGGCGCCCATCTTTTTGAGGTGCTAGATGTAGGTTTTTGACTAAACGCCATCCAAGATGTTTATCTCACATTTGTTCGAGCTTCGTGACGCATCCGTCAGTGGGTGAATCTGAGTTGCTGAAGTGCCTGAACCGGAGGTCAAACATGGGGTCAAATCTTAGTCAAAATATCAAAAGAAAAAGCAAAAGAGCACTTTTTCAGAAAGGCACCTGAGCTTTTCAAGCCTTTAATGCTTTCTTTTTTATGATATCAGATATTCAATATGTCCGTGTTACGTTCAGCTTTTTGTTGCCTGTCTCTGTCAAATCAGAAGATGTCTCAGCAACTTGCGGAGTTTTTATGTTATTTTGATCATTTCCAGAAATGGCTAAGTCTGGAGGAAAAAGAGCAACTTTTGAAAAAGGCGCCCTTGATTTTCATCCCTCAGATGATGTTTTCTTGGGAAATGTGCCTTTGCAGCTGTCGTGCAGAATGAAGTCAGCTCCGCAGTGAACCTGTGATCCAGTCCTGAAAGTTGATAAATCAGAAGTTATGAAGGATTTATTTTTCCCTTCGTACGAGATGCAGAAGTTGAAATTTGACTAAGTCTGGGAAAAAGCGCAGCTTTTGAAAAAGGCGCTTGGATTTTTGAGCCTTCAGATGTCAGTTTTATGGTTTTCAGTCTCAAGATACCTTTTGATCAGTTTTTACTCAGCTCTGCGATGCACCTGTCAGCCAGCCAATCGGAGAAGTCAGCCAGCCAGTGTCAGAGGATGAACAGAGGTCCCGGCAAAGGTTTAAGCCTAAATTTTCATGAAATTTGGCTAAGTCTGGAATTCACCTTAAGAGATCAAAGTTGGATTTTCGAAAGAGGGTTGAATGGACGCCTTAACTGGAGTTCTGACTACAGTTAGACTAAACCTTTTTTGGGTTGTCATCTTCAGTTCATATATTGGCATGTTGAGTTATTTTTCAGTTCGCATGTCAAGTTAATTAGTTTGCATGTTCAGTTAACTACCTTGCATGTTGAGTTAACTTGATTGCATGTTCACTTAACTGAAGATTATTCTTGAATGTCGACTGGAGTTTACATGCATGGCGAATTTGGTTGCAATTGTGAAGTTTTTGTGAAGATGGCGCTTCATTGAGTCTCAACTGAAGTTCTAAAAGGGACGACATGAATGATGAAGCATAGTTTTTTGAAGTTAACGCATTCTATAAAGAATGACAACTTAAGTTTCAAAAGGGTAGCTATTTTTAGCATAAGTGTGAAGTTGGCGCATTCATTCTATGTCAACTGAAGTCTTGAAAGGGTCGCTATATGTGGAATATTTATTGCATGAAATATGGTGAATTTCTTATTGCCAACTTTAGTTATCAAAAGGGACGCTTTAGTTCTAATTTGTGAATCTAAAGCAAGTGTGAAGGATGGCGAACTTAATATGGGTTGCTAACTAAAGTCAAAATCGCATGAAGTTGTTAATTGAAGATTGAAAAGGGAAACCCTAATGCATGGCGATTTATTTAGCATATTTGAGTTTCAGTTAACTGAAATGAGGTCCAATCACAAGCCAAGCGCACTTCTTAAGGATTCCATGCCTTATGCGAATTTCATAGATGAAAATCTATTTAACCAAGCAATGGCGTCCATTATTTCATCATCTTTAGCTTCGAAGTTCATATTCTTCTTGAGCGACCAGCAAGCTAAAGGTGCTACAGGTGTCCGAATTCAGCATTCTTCATAGCAACGAGTTCAGATTGTTCAGAGGAAGGCGATTCTAGACTTTATTTTCACTTTGCATGCAGGTTTCATCAAGTTTCAAGGAAGAGGTTGGCGGATTTTTCAGAAGCAGACAAGCAAAACTTTCTATCTTCTGTCTTATTTCTTCTATTTCTCACCTTAGGTACTTTCTTCGCATGTCAAAGAAATTCAACACATATTCAGAATTTGATCATCTGGGTTCGCATATTTCAGCATTTGCAGCAAAACCCACATCTTAGATTTTTTCGAGAAAATCGCCCCGTAGCCTTTATTCTGAAGCTCTGTGCTTTTTTCCGAGAATCTCTTTGCATGTGGGCTTGAAACACTTTTTTTTTGAGAATTCAGCTATCTGGGTTTGTTCAGAATTCCGTTGTGCACAAAACCCATGTTCCAAAAAAACTTCGAAAATTTCTTTCGTCAGAGGCTATTTTTAGCCTTATCCAAAGGTTTTCAGAAAGTTCTTCAAGTATATTCGACTTTACAGTCAAAAGTCATCATTTTCAAAATGCAGTTCAATCTCATTGATTACAAGGCCAAATCGGCTCTTGCACATAATTTCATCAAGACTTCAGATACAAACCTGAATCATGTTTATCCAGTGGTTAATCTGAGCAGTCTGGAGGGTGTTAGCAGCAATTCATTGAAGAATCTTGAGCGTTCCGAATTGCTGGCAGCGGCATCCATTCCTGTTACTACTTTTGATCTTGAGTTTGTTCTTGCTTGCATCAAGCATTATGACTCATCTTCACGACAAATCAGATCAGTTGACGGGAGGGTTGTTTGCAGTATCAAACCGAAGGACAGAGAAATGTTTTGCTATTTCTCCTCGTTCAGATAACTTTACTGTGGTTCTTGAGGCTTGTGAGAAGATATGGGATGCTGATCAACAACGTTCGCAGAGGAAGGTGGCTCAGAAGTGGCTGAAAGTTCAAAAGACTAACATGCCTAAAAAGGTTGGTCGTGGTGAATTCAAGGAGGAAGTTGCTGTTTTGATAACTTTACTCAATCGAGTTACTAGGTCAACAGGATGCTAGCACTTTCCGTTCATGGATGTTTTACCTGATTACCAGAATTCTTGATGGTACAAAGCATTTTGACTGGGCTATGTTGATTAGTGATTGCTTACATCAACAAATTATTAACTTTCTCAAGTATCATGAGTTTCATATGATATCCTACTTGGTTTACTTGGTTGCATTTCAAGGTAGCTACAGGCTTCTAAAAACTAATGGCACTCTCGGTGTTCAGCGTGTTCATGAGTATTATCCTCAGTTGGAGTTTTCTCAATCCGAGCAGGACTTCCGAGCAGTGAATGATCATTTTTCCATGAGAACCGTTAGAGATCTTGACAACGAGATGCACATTCGTATTTCTGCCGAGGCCAAATCAGCAATGGAGACTTGGGCGGATTGGTTTATCCAATTCCCTACTTTCACATACATCCGAGTTTATGGATATGTTGGAGAGCCCCTGATGTTGCCAAGGTATCCGTCAGACAAGATTATCTTCATGGAGTTCCTCAGGCAGTTGCAACATGTTCATTTCTTTCTTCGTAGTTGTCATAAGACTACGGCTAATTTTCCATTCACATTGGGAATTTTCACATGCAATGCAGCAACAGATGCCAGGTTTATGTCTACCGAGATAGAAAGGTTCAAACTCAAGACTTATACTGAGAGGCGTTCCTATGATCCTCTCGGTCATTATGCAGATCGGTTAGAGCGAGGGATTGCACATAAGTCAGTACTTGAAGATTTCTGGGCTAATTGTGAAGATGAATTCGAGGTTCGTCGTCGTCACTATTGTAGACTCACTATTGGTCAACTCTCTGATTACCTATCAGAAGATGTTGATGGTCTATCGGATGATGATGGAGAAGTTCTTCTTAATTCATATGTCAAGGATCAAGTTGCTCGGCAGCCACTTCGCTCACCTGATTGGTACGCCAAGGAGAATACTTCTATTGAAGAGGTTTCCAGATCAGTTATCAAGACTAGCAAGTTGTTCTTGGAGAGCAAACGCAAGCGAAAGTCAGTTCCTGTAGCAGAGCCGCCAAAGGATTTCTCTTCGTTGCCTTCTACTTCTAGGGCAAGACCTCGAGTCAAGGCTATTATAATACCTCCTGAAGGGGTTAGACTCAGTGGAAACACGGGGAAAAGAGCTACTGGTAAGAGGAAGCAGAAACAGGTTGAGAATGTTCCTGAGGTTCCAATAGAGACAGTTATTCAGGCTGAGCTTCATGTTGAACCTCCTAGTTCGCCTCACATACAACCTATTGACATAGATTCTGAGCCTGAGACACCAATTCAAGCAAGATCGGAGACAACTGAACCACCACAGGTTGATACATCAAGGACAGTCTCTCCTCGAATTGAAAATATTGTTCAGTCTTGTTGGCTCGAAAAGTCTTTGGGGAGACAGAGGCAAGAACCTTCATACAACCTTGATTTATCTGAGTTCGGTGAACCTGATCAGAGAAGGTCGAACAAGAAGATAAAGAAACAGGTGCATATTGAGAAGACTCCAGAATCAGAGATTGTTATCGAAGTTGGTGACTTTACATTTACTAAGGCAAATCTTGGCAAGACCACTCGAGAGACAGATGTGACTCTTCTTAAGATCGTCACTAATAATCTTGAAGAGCGAATCACGAAGGATGGAGAAGATAAGGCCTTACTCAAGGCTGAAAATAGTCAACTTCGTAAGTATATTTCTGATCTTGTTCACGGAAATCCAAGTAGAGCACCTGTTATTCCTCAGCATACACCTGCAGAACAACGAAAACTGCATCAGTTAGTCGGTCATGGCAAACTTTTGGATAACTGGATTGAGAGTTTAGTTGCTATAGGTCGGCGTCTTCTTGCAGATTTGTATCAATTGAGGAGTGATGCACATAAATTCCATCAGGGTATTCAGTTGCTTGAGATTGCGGTTGCAGAGAGTTTGGCAAAGGATCGTGTTCTAGTGTCTCAGTTGTCAGTTGCGTATGATGCTTTGGAGATGGTCGAGGATCAAGACAAAGTTTTTTCTTGGAGAGAGCAGCACCTTCTCAAGATGGAAATATGTGAGAAGATTTCTACCAAGTTGTTTTCACTCAAGGATGATGTGGTTGGAGTACTCGCACTTGTCAGTGGTTTCATTGTTCAAATTCCGTGTCATTATCTTCTTGAAGATGGCACGTATGTTGAGTTGGACAAAGTGCAAATAGAGTTCGAGAAGCTGATTCGTGACAGCCTTGAAGGTGAGCCTATGGCGCCTAAGTTAGATAATATTTCAGTTATTGCAGCCAATTTCAGAAAGGCGACTGAAGATTGTAAAGATGGCATGCACACGATCACAGAAAGTGGCAGAGAACTGAAGAAACAGACTATTGTTTTGGGTAGCATCAAAGTGCCAGATGACAGAGAGATCGATGAGTTCTTGGTCGAAGTGTTAGACTAAGTTGACATGGAGTGATCTGCCAGTTGGAACCTGCAGTTAATTTCAAGGGTTGGGTCATGAGCAGCAGTTAACTCGACTTTCAGTCTTGATTTTACTTGCTGACTTATCACATGCTTATCTCGTCCTTGGAATTATCTTCACAGGAGTTAGGGTTAGAGTTTCCAGTTAACTGAAGGTAGTGTCCAGTTAACTTTTCTTTAAATAAGGACGTGCATGCTTGCACATGGTCCATTTAGGTTAGTTGTTTCGGTTAACTGGTGGTAGCTTTCCAGTTAACTGTATAGTTTACTTCATTAGGGTTTGGTAGCAAATCTTGCATGCATTGCAAGACTGTAGATGACTCAAGGTGATTTTAGGGTTACCTACACCTTGATGTATATAAATAAGAGCTTTTGCTCATTTGTAATTAACTTTTGCTTGAGAGAGAAATATATGCTGCACCTACCTTGCCCTCAATATTGCTCTTTTGGTATTTGTTCATGAGTCTTTACTATTACGATTAATTGTTATGCCACATAGGGTTTCATGCGATTGTGATGGTGAATTCTTTCCATAGTTTAGATAAATCTGTTTCGTGCATCTTTACCATTATGATCAATTGTTATGCCACATAGGGTTTCATGCGATTGTGATGATAAATCTGTTTTGTGAACCTTTACCGTTATGATCAAGTGTTATGCCACATAGGGTTTCATGAGATTGTGATGATAAATCTGTTTAGTGAGTATTTACTATTATGATCAAGTGTTATGCCACATAGGGTTTCATAAGATTATCATGGTAAATTCTTAAATCTGTTTTGTGCCTAATAAACTTGTTCAGATTGAGATAATAGTTGCGCCACCTTGCCTTCAAGTAGAGAATCTGAACTCGTTTATCGTCTGATAGTCAAAACCTTGCTCCGTTTCCTCATGCTCTGTTTTCTTGAGGGAACTGGATAGAATTTAAGTTATTAAGTTTAGTTGTAGTTAGTAGATCTGCAAAACTAGAGAAAACTCAGCTGCAACGTATATAGTTTTCGAGAAAGCCTTGTACCTCTACAGCTGAAGCAAAAAGACAGGATTTAGTTTAGTGTATTTCCTTTGCAAGTAATTTTGTCAAGCACAACGAGGGAGCTTCCCCTCCTAATTTGAAGAGCACTCATTGCATAGTGTGCATAGCTGTCCGTACCAACTCTTACTCCAGAGGTGCTAGTTGTTACGCCAACAAATGGTAGTGTGGATATTCATGAATATGATTTTTCATTTTAGCATTTGTGTGCATGCATTTGTATATTAGTGATAGCTGTAACCTTAAACGGAAGCATGCCACATAAGCATAAGTGAAGGTCTAAGGCTAAGATGCAAATATATATGACATTGAGATCAAGTTTCTGACTCAATCACTTATATGAGTCATTAGGTAAAGCCTGAGTGACCTAGTATTAAAGGGGCGTAAGCTTTATTGTGGAGGTAATGTGTTTGAATTGAGGGGGGCAGGGTTGTTACACCTTGTTGAACAATATATAAAGAAAATGGAAGAGTGGTCTCATACAAAATCTGGCATTGCAAGGTAATAACGTAAAAAAATTGCTTTTACCTTTATCTGCTTGAGTAAGTGCCAAAATTAATCCAAATATATGAGGTCAAGGTAACTCATCTAGTTGATCACAACTATTGGATTAGTTGGATGTTAGAAGAAACAGAAATAATTCTAAGCATTCTTAAGACAAGCATGTATATATTATTTTGCATCGCAAGAAGTATTCGTAGAATAGATAAAAAATGAGAAAATGTGTTGATAATACCTGGCCTGCAATGTAATCATTAAGGATAATAGGAAGGCCTCTGATCATAGCTTCTGCAATTGTCCCTGGACCTGCCTACAAAATTTAAGAAAACGAATTAAAAAGCAACATGAAATAACAAGATAAATATGAAACAAATGGTTCCAAAGGATTTGTATGCTAGCCAGGCCTTGTCACCATCATTTTCAGTATTTTTTATAAATGTATTGACAATCTCTCTAGGAATCACTATTTAAATGAATCTAGTTTTTACAATAATATCCAAAATTATCATTTTTGCATCTAAGCAAACAATAATATCCAAAATTATCATTTTTGCATCTAAGCAAACAAATATGATGTCATGTTATTTTTCATTCCTTTCACCCCATTAACATTAGTAGTTTTTGAATATGTGAGAATCAGATGAAAATGGATTACATGAAGCCGATTGATGGGGAACAAAATATTAAATATTGTAACCACAATGGCATAAAGGTGCCAACAATTTGAGGTCTGATTGTTAAGAGTTATAGTTATTACTATTATCTTGAATTGCAGAATGTAGTGTAATGCGGAGAGGACAAACAGAAGAGCAGCATTAAACACAATACATATATAAACAAAACTGAAAGTGCATAAACAATACTTTTTTTTTATGGATTGCTATGCACACCAGAATCATTCTCGTCACATTAGTAGAAGCTAGCACTCATTTAGATTCCCAAAGAAAAACCTCCTTCAGTGCCATCAGTTTATTTTGTCTGTCAACCGTTGAATGGTTGGCAGTGACCACCTGTGCAATTCCTCCATCCAGCATTACTAAAATTAATACAATTATATATTATAAAGCCTAAGAAATATTACTATTCCAAATCTGAAATGAATAATTATGTCAAAACTGCTGATATTAATTAATTTTATTATTGTCAGTCAAGAAAGAATTGCAAGGGCCAATGAAGTGGATGATGCACCATGGGATTTGTACAAATAAATAGCAAACATCTAATATGGCAAAGTGAGAACACTATTTTTTCATTCAAAATTTTGTATGTGCCTCAGTTGTAATAACTATACCATAGTCTCAATGGAATAAAAAGGTTTTGTTGCTAAATGGTGGGCTTATGAGAGTTCAAATTGCCTCAGACAAGTATTTGATTATGTCTTTAGTCAGCATTGTCCAAGGCACAATCTTGCAATTACTTATCTTACAAATTTCATATTATTGGGAATAGTGCAACAGTATTTTTTAAACTAGATGTTCTTGCCATTTAAAACAAGTTGTGAAATTGAAAGCATTATTTCCTTTCTTGGAAATGAGTTTTCTTGTTACTATAATAAGTTAAGGTGGATATATTTCTACCATTATTTAGGTTGACATCATAAAACCTATTATGACACCCACATTTGATTGTATCAATTGTATCCTTGAGCCTCTTGGTGTTATTCTAGAAAAGGACCACTGTGAATAGTGACTTGTCTTTATGTACGTGAGTTCCATATCCACTCATATATGTTTCAAGAGGTGTCTTCAATGGAAAATTAAGCGTTTCATGTGCCATAACTTCTGTCCCATGGCTGAAAGGTAAATCTGCATGTGTATAAGTCTCCTTAATCTTTACAACTTCATAACGGGATCCTCTTTGTCCTTCCGGATGATGTGACTCATGAGCCCCAACATCTTCATGCAAAATTTGCATCTCCAAATCTGTTTCCTTCGTGGCTTCTTCTTCAATATATCCATGTGTCAAAACTAGGTCTTCCTCATGTTTCTTTACCTCATTATCCATGCATTGGTAGTTAGGCTCCTAAATTCCTTTGAGTTAGAAGCAAAGATTTTGTCTTCTCATTTGGTTCTTACTCATTTTAGGAGGTACTGTAACCTAGTCATTGAGATTAAATGTAGAACCATCATCATTATCCGATTTAAAGGTTCCACCACACCTGCTCACATTGTGCCCATCAATAGGCACTGAACCATGAGGTGTATCATATTGAAGACTGATCTTGCTGCCTGTTGCAACATCTATCCCATGACTGAATTTTGCACCTTTAAATGAAGTTTTTTCCTTAAACATCCTCCTAGTATACTCTACCACACCAATCTTTTCAAGACTCGAGATAACAGCAGAGTTCAGATATCTATTGTTTTAAAATCATCTAGCATGCTCTGGTAGTCCTCAAAGAGTTGATTGGCTTCTTGTTCATAACCTTCCCTAATCTTGATGGCTTCCCATTCATAACCTTCCCTGGTTTGTTCTTCAACCCTATAGTAACCCATTGACATACTCTAAATATTTCTGATTCACCCAACAGGATGGTAGGAAAACTATGCTCCTATACCACTAAAATGTCCCACCCCGATTTGAGTTTTGTCTTTGCGAATTTTCTTGATTTATTTTTCAGTTTGTCAAACTGTTGCCTGCAATATCCTGGTCTGTTTGTTGTGCAATAATATTCCACTTTCTAACAATTTTCGTATGTAAGCATTTAGCCAAACACTTGGTATGCAAACGAAGTTGTGCTTGTATGTGAATTTGTTGAGTATAAGAAACAAACAGCAGCAATATTAAATTAATCAAAACCACTGTTGACTTGTTTAATTGAAACACATGATTTTCATTTCATATGCAAGTTCCATCAGCAATATTTAATTATTATGCATTCCAACTCAATGGAAAGGTATAAGGAAAATTTCCAGAAACTGTACATACATTCACACAGCTCAGATATGACTGAATTGCTGATAGCAGCAATTCTGATCTGAACTTCAGAGTTAAAGATTTACTGAACAGCAACCTTTTGATAACAATTACACTTAGCAATGCAAAGCATAAACTATGATAATAAGTACCAGTTTGCAGGTTACATGAATGTGGCAGCCTCCTATTTGAGAGCTCACGACCAGCATGTGAAACCTGTAGCAGATTGGCCGCTAGAAGATCAATTTTCTGAGTGTATAACCAACATCCAACCCTCTACACATGTCACAACCCCCCCTAGAACTTAATAAGTTATGGTATTGAAATCATGGTCGTTATTATCGTTAATGAAAATTATCTTTCTTATGAATGTGAATTAAGGGATTAAATAATTGTTTTATTTTATTTTTATCTTTTGGCGATTGAATGAAAAGGTGAATGATTATTTAATTACGTAAATACGACTATAGATGATGATGATAATGATGATATTATATTTAAATGTGAATTAATATGTTAGGAATAGTCTAACTCTAGCTTTTGGTGTCAAGTGGTTGCAGGACCAACAACACAAGAAAGGAAAAGGGACCATCATCAGGGAGAGGACGCGGTTGACAAGGATCTAATTGTCATCAAACTCTGGGAAGTATATGACAACACAAGACGACCTTGGCCTCGGTAAAATAAATAATGAATAATAAAGTCTGAAAAGAAAACATTAAGATATTAATACTTCATAAGGGTATTTTAAATATTATCATGGCAAAACTTTAAATGTTTAAATATTAAAGCTTTGAATTTAATAAAAGAGGTATTATAGTTAATCTTTTAAAATAAACGCATCCTATGGCGGTTTTGCGCAGGGAAAGAGGGCCGATGAATGGGGGAAGCTGAACACTCCGCCAGTATCATCGTGCTTGTAATGTAACGTCTTGCATTCAAGAGGCTCGATGGGGAATTCGAAGGGACAAGCATTTAAGCGTCGGCCTCATCTGGGGAAATTCATTCTGGACAATCGTTTTCTTCCTCATTTGGGAAAAACGGATATTTTTCTTTCGCCATGGTTAGGGTATCGACCTATTCTTTGCCTGGTTTATTATTCTTCCTGTAGAGTCGAGCGGAGTTCTTCTGAACAAGTGATACCTTGGACGCCATTCTTTTTCTCTTCCGGATAATCATCTGTGATTCGCGATTTCCTCTGGAAGTGAGCTGAGCTGAAATCGTGGACAAAAGCAGCGATCACTAGCAAGGAGTCTGCGATTTTTCAACTTCTGATATTATTACCAGGCACGTAGTAAATAATACTTCCCATCTGTTTTCTCTATGCGTAATATTCAATTGCGTAAATTGTTTTCTTCATTGAATGAGTAGGAATTTGCGAATCAAAAAACCGCTTGGGATTATTTTCTTTATCTTTATCTTTGCTGAAGAAAACTTTATTATTGTAACTGGATGAACCTCCGTTTGGACCCTACAATCCTTATTCTCCAATGTGTATGCCGTCCAAATCTGTAACCCAGCTTTACCTTCGAAAGAATCTGGGAGCAACTAAACTTTATTCCGCAACTTCTTCCTACATTGCCTCATCCTGCAGCACTCGGCTAAGGAAACTTCTTCCTTATTTATACTCTGGTTAAACTTTAGTCTAATCCTTGAAGCAGCTATATTATTCTCTGTTTACATTTTACCCTTACCTTTCTTTTAATCTTATGATGATCTGATCTGTGCATTTGAAGCCAGTGATTAGCTGAAACCTCGCAACCTTCTGTATTTTCTAGAATGATCATAGAGAGTATATTACCATGATCTGGAACTGTCTTGAAATCCAATAGGGAATGATTGAACCAATCTGAACATCATCTCTTCTTTTTGGGCAACCGTTAAACTCCATAAATAAATGAACCAAATCAATTTAATAACAAACGGTAAGAACATGAACCAAGAGTTTTTGACATCAAGGATGTATGTATTGGGAACCAAAATCTTGTATAATCTTAATGGGCAAGGGTGTGTGATGACGGCACAGTGATGCCATAATCAACTTAAAAATCCTTGGCCAAGGTAGATGCCAGTTCAACAATGTCAGCTTCCATGATCCAGATATACTCTGGTCAGGATGATCCTTCTGATAGGAGGAACCTATAGAGGAAGGATCGATCAGCAATATAGGCTCATGGACATCAGGCTCAGAGACCAGATAACAATTGATCCTTGTTAATTGACCTCGTGAAGGGCGGGTTCTTCAGTTGAAGAAACTCGGGAGACTAGCAAGTCTTGGTTGGGGGGTAAAGCCCCTGATGATGATTTCTTTTCCTCTCTGAATAGCATTACAAATGAAGATGGTGACAAATGTAAAATCTATTTCTCACACTATTTCCAAGTAAATCTGAATGTTTACTATTGTTGAATTGTTTTTCATCTAGATTATATGAACATTGATCAAATTTAAATTGCCATTATAGATTAGTTAATTGTTAATTTACGTTGCAAAGTTGAATTTTGAAAGTTAGTTGTAGAAAATTTAGATAACCGTTGTGTTATAAGTAAACCCTAGAATGGTAGTTATTCAGTTATGGTTTTGTGAAACTGCTTCTTGAAAACAGTTGGAATCGTTGGAAAACCCTAGATCTCTTGAAAACAATTAGTATCATTTCAGCTAAAGGTAGTTGACAGTTAACTTTTGTAACCGTAGTTCAGTTAGGTTGTTACAATAACCAACATCCAACCCTCTACACATGCCCAGCAACTACTCACGCCACTTCTACAATAGCATCCTACCTCCAAACAAACAACATAGAGCCCTCACAATGATTTAATCCCTCATATAGGTCCACATTTTCCCTCAGCAACTGAGACGCCTCCTTGTTTGCCTGAAGTACCCTGTGCAGCAGCTTACAAACCCACGTGTAAACTCACACCTTCAATAAATGCTAGTATATTGTCTTAAGAACAGCGAGTCAAGCGACCAAACTCAATGCAGCAATAATATCTTCAGAACTCCACACCCAAACCCAGCAATTTAATCTTCAAACCCTTGCCTAGGAAATATCATATGGAAGTTGCAATACCATTAAATCTTCTAATTCTCCTATAGATCTATTTTCTTTGAAATAATGATCACTGTTTTGAAATATTCTAATAAATCCTTCAAACCCTAGATAAGAAATCTCCCTAAATTTGTTGAAGCACAAGCACAATCCCTGCAATGGAATTGTCTGCAAGTTGTTCTTCCTAAAGGGCTACATCCTCAAAAAGCTTGAGATTTGTGTTTCCCTTTTAATTATGAAGCACAACTTAATAATATAAAATATAGTTTAAATTATTTAAGTCCCTTTTTAATAAAGTCCTTATATCTCCCTTTCCACAATATAAATTAAAAAGCATCATTAAATAGATCACTTTATTAATTTCCAAGGTTACCCCCATTGTAACGAGACTCGCCCAGACTCGCCATGACTCGGCGAGTCCCGGGCCGAGCCAGCCTGGCCGAGTCTGGGGAGCTCGGACTCGGACACGCCGAGTCCAGAGCCGGACTCGCCGGACTCGCCGGACTCGCCAGACTCGCCAGACTCGGAGAGTCCCGACCCTGTGACCCGGCCGCGGCAGCAAGAAGTTAAAACACTAAAAAAACATAAAACTAAAAGTTAAAGTTAGTTTTTTTTTGTTCTATATGTTCTCTCCAACCCTAAAAGCAACTTCATTTCACTCTTTTGGCAAAATAGGAGGAGAAGAGAGAGTTGTGAAGAAAAATAGGAGGAGAAGAGAGGGCAACCAGCAAATTGTTTAAAACAAAAGCAAGGTCATATATCATTTGGGAAGCTTCATACTGCTAAGGAGGTGCATTGAAAGTTCATTGCTAGTGATTGGGAGGAGTTTGCATTGCATTCCAAGCCAAATCTAAGAGGTAAGTTTGATTTTAATGGTTTTTTTTGTGTTTTTTTAACAAATAATTCATTGTAATTTGTAAAATCATTGTTTTTAAATTATTATAGTTTGCATTTTTATTTACAAACCCTACTTGCAACTTAAATAATTTTACAAACCCTACTTGTTATTGCAGCCACATTCATTTGCAAATCAAACCATATTATTATTTTCACAATGTCTCAACCCCAGTCAGAAAAGACCCTGCTTGGAAACATGCTGAAATCTTTCCCGGAATGAAAAGAGGAGAAGCAAAATGTAAATACTGCAAAACAATATATCATGGAGGCATAAATAGATTGAAATACCACCTTGCACGCATACCCATCCATGATGCAGTGGGCTGCACCCTAGCACCTATTGAGGCTGTTCGTGAAGTGCAGGTGCAATTAGAAAATTTTGAAAGGCAAAAAGAAATTAGAAAGAGACAGAGGGAGGAGTTGGCAGGTGTTGGAGTTGGACAGGGACTTGGTGCTGTTGGAGATGCTTCTTCCATGCCTCCATACCGTCCTAGTGCTAGTGCTTCTGCTAGTGCTTCTGCTTCTGCACCATCTATTCCTATGCGTACTCCTAGTGCTGGTGGCGCTGCTACTGCTAGTGGTAGTGGCAGTATTAGTATTGGCCCTAGAGTTCGTAAATCTAGGGTGGACTCATATTTTGTACCACGCACTACTCCTGGTTCCCAACCGTCGCTTGAGAGCATGGGTTGGAACAAGGATGCACACGATGCAGCAAAAAAAACAATTGCAGACTTTTGGTACTACTGCACCATTCCCTTCCATGTAGCCAGGTAATTCTTTTTTCGTTTAATTGTTTTAAAATTTATATTTAAATTTTATTGTTTTAGAATTTAGATGTATCTCACTATCGAATTCAAATTTAAAGTTAAAAACTTAAATCTTTTCATTTTATGACATGTTTTAGGTCTCCTTTTTGGCAAAACATGGTTGATGCAATAACCATATGTGGGGCGGGGTTCAAAGCCCCCAGCGAAGATGAATTAAAGGGCCCACTTTTGACTCAAAAGGTGGCGGATGTGAAAGCACAATTAGAGGAGCAGCGTGTGCAATGGAGGAGGATTGGTTGCACCATCATGACTGATGGTTGGACCGATAGGAGAAATAGGACGCTGTTGAACTTTCTAGTTTCCTCTGGAGGTAATTGTACTTACCTTAATACATTGATATTTGAATTTGATTTAGTAATTAATAATTTAATAAGGCTGATTTATGTTTTTAATTTATTGAATAATTGGTAATTTGGTTTTGCTTATTTTTTCAGGTGACACTGTCTTCATAAAGTCCATTGATGCTTCCGCCCAATTCAAAAATGCCACATACTTATGTGAGGCTATAGAGGAGGTGATAGCCGATGTGGGGGAAGAAAATGTAGTTCAAGTGGTGACAGATAATGCAGCAAATTATGTTGCTGCTGGTAGATTATTGATGGAGAGGCACCCAACTATATTTTGGACTCCATGTGCCGCCCATTGCATTGACCTCATGATGGAGGATCTTGGCAAGCTCCCATGGATAAAAACATGTATGGAATCAGCAAGAAACATTTGCAAATTTGTTTACAATCATGCATGGGTGCTTAACCTTATGAGGCAATACACGGGGTTGAGGGAGTTGTCTCGTCCTGGCATCACTCGGTTTGCATCAAATTTTATCATGTTGCAATCCTTGATTCGGTCAAGGGCACCTTTGAGGCGCATGTTTGCTAGTGAGGAGTGGTCTTCCTCATCCTTTTCTACAAGCACTGCAGGGATTGCTGTGGCTGATTGCATATTTGATGAGGCAGGGTTTTGGACACCAGCAGATGAGATTGTGAAGGTAACATTTAATTCTTTATTATGTTTTAATTTTTAATCATATCTTACTTTTATTTGTTCATTTTCATTGACAGTCACACTTACTTATTTGTGAAACATGTTTGCACTTTGCAGTTTATTGAGCCCTTGCTAGTTCTCCTACGAGTTGCAGATGGGGAGAAGCCCGCAATGGGCTACATATATGAGGGCATGGATAGGGCCAAAGAGGCCATTAGATCAGTCTATGGTGGAGTTGATGATAAGTATCGTCCCATTTGGGAGATCATTGATAGGAGATGGCAAAACCAACTCCATAGGCCCATCCATGCAGCCGCATGTTTCCTAAATCCGGCCTTCCACTTCCGCCGTGATCTCCGTGCAGATAGAGAAATTCTTAGTGGGCTCTACTCGACGATAGAGAGAATGTTGCCCTCTGTTACTACACAGATAGTGCAGGAGATAGATGCCTTCACTAAGGCACGAGGAGACTTCTTTGCACGTCAAATGTGCAAAGATAGTAGGACAAAATTAATGCCAGGTAAAAATATATTTAAGGCAATAATTTTCATCTTTTTATATTATAATTTATTATTAAATGTTGAACTTGAACTTGAAACTTGAAATGAGATTGATTTTGTTTCTTTTTCTCATCTCAGATGGATGGTGGGAGATGTTTGGTTCTGATACACCGAACCTGCAAAATGTTGCCATACGAATATTGAGCCAGCCATGCAGTTCATCCGGTTGTGAGCGCAATTGGAGTATGTTTGAGCACATACACTCCAAGAAGCGCAATAGATTGACAGTGGAGAGGATGAATGACCTGGTATATGTTCATTACAACCTTCGGCTCAGATACAGGAAGGCTTTTGACCACGACAACACCCCGATCTGTTTAGAGGAGGTTGATCCACAGTCTGAGTGGATCACTGAGGCTACAGACGCAGTCTTTAGTGACGAGGACCTTGATTGGGTGGACCAGGCAGAGAGAGAGGCTGAGGTTGTAGCCATGGCTGAGGAGGAGGCTAGAGCACGAGGAGACATAGCTACTGGTGGTGAGAGTGGTATGGGGACTCAGACACAGGCAGAGACTATGGCTGCAACTGCAACATCATCCAGGACCTTTAGACGCCTTCGTAGGAAGGATGCTGGCTCCACTGTGCCATAGGCATAGAGTGATAGACTTATAGCTATTGTTTTGAATCTTTTGATATTTCATATTTGTATGGAACATTTGATGTCATGGATTTCATTTTCCATGAGTTTTGTATACATTTGACTAATTTTATATATCAAAGTATGTTATTTCCTTCAGCAGCGCAACTACAATTTGTGTACTTTATACTTATGTGATCATTGTATATTTGTGTATGTGATCAAATTTGCTTTTATTTGTGTTGTATTCAATAAAGGGTGCTTGAAACAAGTTTTAAATCTTTAAAAATCTCTAATTTTCTAAGGTTTTTTCAACTTTTTTCATGCCGAGTCTGCGCCGAGTCCGAGTCCGAGTCGCCGAGTCGCCGAGTCGAGTCACCCTAGCCGAAGCCGAGTCCGAAGTCTCGTAACTATGGTTACCCCAAGTTGGACGAGGATAGGGACGGCGACGAGTCCCCAAGTTTCCGATTTTTGACGCCAAAATTAGGGACGGCTATATAAAAATATAGGGAAAATTTTAAAAATATAGGGAAATTTTAAATATTCAATAGATAACATGAATAAGGCATGCATAATACACATTATAGAACATTAACATATAACATTTGTGTTCAACATTATGCCAATACTCAATACGCATTCAAAATTAACATACACGAATCATGAAACAACCTCCAAGTTATAATTTATAAACTTATATCAAAATGCCCAAAGGCTACATTGCTGCCATATAGTTTTAAAGTTTGCTATGAAAATCAAAATACAATATCGTATGTCAATAATGAATACAAAATAAACAAAGAGCATTGCTGCCCCTAATCATCTTTCATAACCACATCAAAATCAGAGTCATCCTCTGAGTCACTACCACCGTAATGCTCCTCCTTAGCCAATGGGACCCCAACCAAGCCCTCAGCTGTCTCCTCCTCATCTACCTGAGCCGCGTCCTCGGGATCAATATCCCACCATAG
This sequence comes from Sequoia sempervirens, assembly GCA_007258455.2. NCBI lineage: Eukaryota > Viridiplantae > Streptophyta > Pinopsida > Cupressales > Cupressaceae > Sequoia > Sequoia sempervirens. The sequence continues at coordinate 42,731 of VDFB02093416.1, forward strand.
AGCTGGAGTCTGTCAATACTCTGGAGTCTACTGATCCTGAAGCCGAAGAGCACTATGAACCGCCACTAGCTTCTCCACTCGTCTAGAGGTAAGTCTATTCCTCTTGAGGGAGTGGTTAAAGCCATAGTTACCGGGAGACGCGTCTCCCCCCCTCTGAGACGCGTCTCGGAGACGGAGACGTCTCTGGAGACGCCTTCTGTCGTCTGGAGACTTCTGCCGGAGTTTCCGGAGTACCCTGCCGTCTCCTGTTGCAAAAAATGACGTCTCCCACAAAAAAAAAAGCCTAAAATGTGAACTATGATTATGAAATATGAAGTATGAACTCTTTGACTCTTTGACGCAATGACATTTGTGTATTTAAAGTTAATGTTCATTGTTAAACTTTACTACTGCTCTTGTTTTGAAAGTTCAATGTCATCATATTTTCTATAAATTATTAATTTTTTATATTTTTAATTTTTATTTATATTAAAAAAATGGCGTCTCCAAGTACCCCCGTCTCCTATTTTCAAAAAAAAGCCGTACCGGTACCAGTACCAGTCTCCCGTACCAGTACCAGTACCAGTCTCGCGGCAACTATGGTTAAAGCTATACGTGGACCAATTCCTCTCTACAACGAAGGAACTAGCAACCTGTGCAAGAAGGCGAGTGGCAAGTATCTTCAACTACGGTGTATCTCTCCCATGATAGGCCCACCATCCAATAGGGTTCAACTGAGCTAATATAGCTCTATCCAACCTCGCTTGTGGTTTACTCAAGTTTGGGCCATTAAGATTAGCAAAGTCTAGAAATTGTGACCGAAGTAGTGAAGGTTGCTCTAGTGGATAAAGCTTTTCAATGGCCTATGTGAACCCATCTAAAACCTCAGCATCATCACATGGAGGCACCCTACCATCCCTTGGTGCATTCCATTTTGGATTTAGAGCAAAGACAGCCATATGAAGCGAGGTGTTCATTGTATTCCACCTCCTCGTCACAATGGGCCTAATGTGTTGCTCATATAAATCCAAAGTGGGGTCCTTTGCCAAAATAACTTGCCTGATCTTCCCAAGCATAGTGTCAAATGTCTCATATATCTCTCCAAGACTAGGAGAGTCTATATCAACATATCTAATGACATCTACAATGGGCGAGATGAAGGAGCAAATATATCTGCAAAATGCAAACAAAAAGTTCAAAATAATTAGTTGACAAGTTAATTGACATGTTAGAAACTTCAAAAGTTGGAACATTGGACAATAAAATTAAAATATTAAAATCAGAAATTTAATATGAAAATCAGCCATCTAATATGTCTTACCTCACATTGGCCCACCAATCATCATTGAGGATCTTTTGTTCGATGCTCTTTCCTTGAGTAGAACTTGCATTAGGCCATCTAGTCCACTCAGCATTGACCATCATCAGTTGTAGAGGCTCATGCACCTCAACCATCCTCTCCAATAGGATGAAGTATGTGGCATATCTGCATTCATTAATTCAATGATTCATTAAAAAATAAAAATTTAAAACAAAATCAGATTATGAATACAAATTGAAAGTGAAACAAAATGAAGTAAATGGCATACCTTGTACCAACAGGTTTGAGAAACTCCTCCTTTGAAAATGTCCTGAAGAGAGCAAGTGAGGTGTGGTGGTTGCAAATGAGCATCTGAATTTCTCTAGCTTCTACCACCGTTTTCTTCACCCAATCCATCTTCCCTATGTCTTTCAATGCATTGTTCAATGCATGAACACAACATGGGGTTCAAAATATGTGCCTGTAAGTACCCTCCACCATCAACCCAATCGATTTGCACACACGTGCTGAATCGGTGATCACCTGCACCACATTTGTAGCCCCAACCTCCTCTATGGCATCTCTCAAAATGGAAAATTGGAAGTCAGCATCCTTACGTCTCCCTGAACAATCTACGACTCTGAGAAAATAAGAACCAGCAAGGCATGTGACTATGACATTGATGAGTGGCCGACATCTACAATCAGTCCACCCATCCATCACTATAGAGCACCCCGTCCTCATCCGTGTTTGCCTCATCTCCTCCATTAACATATTAACTTTGGAGTACTCTTTGTCTAGGAGGGTGGTGGGTAGCTTATGATCTCCAGGGGGTACGAATGAAGGACCAACAATGGCTATGTCTTTCAACATTTGTTTGAAATAAGAGGAACGGGCCACATGAAATGGAATGGCATGGGCAAAAAAGAATTTGGCAATGGAGAATTCAGTGGTTTCTCGTGCTTGGTTTTGAAACATGGACTCAACTGAGGCTGCCTTATCACTACCAATCACCTTCCTCTTTCCTCTTAAGATAAGTAAGCATAGATGATTGTGAACTTGGGAAAGGAGACCCACTTTGAACCCCACCTTCACACTCCATTTGAATTTTTTGCAACTCTATAAATAGTGCATCTGTCAATGCAAGACACACTCTAACTCCATGGCCCACCTCACCCAAAAAATGAGACCTAACTCTAGTGTAGCTGCCCCTAAACTCCTTTTCACAAACATGGCAAAACCAAACCCTACTCCCCCCTGAATTTTTTTGTCTTTCACCCTTTGCTGTCACAAATTGAAGGAATGGTTTTTTTTTGTCTAATGGGTGTTTTGCATAGTCCTTCATAGTTTTGGTATTGGGTGATGAAGCATGGTGTTAGGTAGGGGTTATTTGCTCTCTAGTTTCCCTTCTAGCTTGCATTTCAACTGCACTATCACTCCCACCCTCATTGCTACTCATGTTTTTTGTTTTTAGAATGCAAGTTTTGACTGCAAATGCAAAAAAATAAAAAAAATCAGACTATGTATACTTCATATTTTGCAAAAAAATGAAAAAATGAAAATAGGGAAAGGAAATGCATACCTCTTTGATGGATTTGCACTCCCAACAACACTATTTCAACCTCCTCTCCTCCTTCAATGGCTGCAATTTTTTTTCCTCTCAAACCCTTGGCTGCTCAAACAAACAAAATGAATAGAATGAAGTTTTAGAGGCCCTTTTTCTTTTATAAAGGAGTGAAAAACATGAGGGCCCACACATGCCACGTAGGCAAGGCCCTTTTTTTAAAATTTTATGTTTTTTTTTAAGTTTTTGAGCTCCAAAACGTGGGCGACGGCCGGCCGTCCCCCTTTGGGGAAACGGCGTCCCCCTATCCCCGAGACGTTTCCCACTACATGGGGGACCGTCCCACGCCCCCTTGCCCCCCCGGCACCTCAAGACGCCCTAAACCAGACGGGATTTTTTAAGGAGAGGGGACACATCCCCGGGTATCCCTGTTAATTTCCATTTAACCCTTATATCACCTTTCATAATAAAGTCCCCTTTAAATAATCACTTTATTAAAATATTATAAAATGACTTAAAAATTAATCACTTTACTTTATTAAATTAAAATATTAAAGTTAACACTTTAGTAATTCATCTTTCATGCTAAGACCATCACCCGATCACGCCAACTGGAAACTAATGCTGCAACTAATCTCAGGGTGATGTCTGAACAAAGCAGGCCAACTGTCAGTCTTCCCCTAAAAAGTAGGAAACTGTCTTTGATCATCTAAAATGGCTTGTAAGGCCCCTTGTCAAGCTCCACAAGCTCTGGGAGATCACAGGTGAACTGTCAATCCCTTCCTAAAAAATAGGAGACTGGCTCCAAGCTCCTAAAATGCCATTCAGACTTCCCAAAAGGTCACAAGACCCTCGAAGGAGCTCCCTATCCACTATGTTAGCCTACAGCAACCCAACTGATAGGCTAATCACCACAACTAACCACTGCCTAGGAAAAGGGGACATGACAGATTGGACAGACTTTGAAAAACAAGATGTGGTGGATCTGTTTGGAGAAGCATTTCCTGGATGACATGGATATAGGAGCTGGATGGAACAGTCCCCACAACCATTGCAGGTGGTTGTGAGCAAGAGACAAACAACTATAGAAGGTGAGAGTGCCATGAAAGGTTGCCATAAGCTGGCAATGGAGATGGAGCTAGAATTAAAATGGAAGTGCCAGCTAAGGCCTTAAGCAAGGCAGCACTTAGCACTTGTCCCACAAAGGAAGCTAAAGAACTAATCAATAAACTGCTTAAGATTCCCTTGCCCAAATGACTCATCTCCCTGCAAGGAAAGAAGCCAGACTTCTCATTCTCCTGCCTGGTTCCAATTCCAGAAGATGATGGATGCTGGTTGGTCCATACATGATCATAAGGATCTAGAGAATGCTGCAACAATGAGGATTTGAACCTAATTTATGTTTCCTGATGATTGGTGTATTGGTGCAGTACCTATATTTAAGAGATTCTAGTTTTAGTATTTGAAATCTATAACTGAAATCTAATTGAAGACATTAGTTAGAATGCTTCTGGCTTTAAGGCAGAATTTTGATGTTTGCTGGCCTGGTAAAAAAAACATTCGATGTGTTCCTGAATTCACTGAATATATTTTATTTTCCAGCTAATTATTTTTAGACTTCTTTTAGGAGCCAGTGGCGGTCCTTGCATAAAACCCTTATTATCTGGTCTACATATATTATGTTTATTTATAGATTTATATTACAAAGTATTCTGCTAGTTGTTCAATGTTGATGACTAATAAAACTGGGATTTATTAGTTCATATATCCTTTTATATTTTAAATATTACCCTTACTAATAATAAAAAACGGTATGCTTTAACATAGCCACAATAACCGTCAAGAAATTCCAGATCACATGAAGCATCCTCTCTTCACAATATCACACAAGCCCAATGCATCATCATTTATAACTATTGTGGTTCATGGTAATTTTTTGTGCACAGTTTTGGTGTTCTTAATTATTATTAACATATTAACCTGCATAATTTACACTTGATAAGTTGCCTGTGACATTTACTTATAAAAGAAAGAAGAATATTGAATGCAAATTCTAACTATGATTCCCAAGTATAGTCATTGAACTTCAAGATTGGCATAGATAAGATGATTGATTCCATAAATAAAAAATGAGGGCAACAATTCATTCCAAAAGCATGGTAAGTAGTAAACAGAGGTGTTGTTAAGTGGTCGGGCCTCTTGGTTCTTATGTGGGAGACCAAGGTTCAGCTCTCCTCAACGACATCTTAATGCTGAAAGGCTTGCTCAGATTAAAGATAGATTACAGCCGGATAGTGCTGGAGGATGTGGCATTTTGATTGCAGTTAGATAGCGCTAGTAGATGTGGCATGTTGCTCGAGGCAGCAGTAGCTCCTCTAGTTAATGTTGGATAGTTTAGTTGTAGGCCATTGATAGTGTTCATGCTGAAGGAGTGCAAGCCTGTTTGTAGCAGTGACACCACATGTTATCTAGTTGGGATGGGGACCTTTAAATAGAACCCCAGTACAATAATCAGAAGAAAAAAAATAAGTTAATTACCTTTGTTATGATGCAGTCAGAAGCCCCCATCCATTCTTCCATGTTGGTTTCAAAACCCCTTATCTGCACAATTATTGACATCAGTACAAAATTGATTGTGCTTAATCACATCCTATGCCAAGCATTTTAAAGTTCCTATCTATCCAATGACCACATTCCAATTCCTTCAATGAGCCAACATATCAGAAGAGAAGGAAATAGCATGCTTGCAACTGGCATTTCAAACTACCTTGAACTATATGTACAATTATAAAATGATGAAATAAAAAAGATTAAATAGGTATTCCCATTACAACTGCAAGCAACCAGCCATTTCACATGCTCAGATATGGTGACAAATTAGTAAATGCATGCAATAGGCAGCTGCCCTTACTGAGTGCACTTAATTGAGAAGGCACCAGGGCATAAAAGCTAGTATTATGAATAGGAAGTAAAAATAGGATTTTATGTTTTGATATGTTGCACAAATTCTTTCAAAAAACAGTAAAAATATAAAGACTCTAATATGCAAAAGCAAGACAGATTCTGGATAGAAATTAAATCATTCTGAATATGTCAATGTGCATATAATGCACCAAATAAAAATTTATGTATAAATGGCCATGTGAACACTTCATTTAATAGCATTTTTTTAATGGTTGAGTATCCTCAAGAAAAATAATTAACCTACAAGAGCATGTGGAAGGTTAGGAAGGAGCTCTGAGCTTGGAAAAATACAAATGGTCATACTCCATTGTTGTGCTTTGAAGCTCCTAATCTCACAAAAGGAGACTCAAATAAGTATTCTTCGTCGATCTCGGTTTCCTTTGTTTTCCTCAGTTCTCAATTCCATCTTTAAATTGGTTGAATTGCTTCACTCTTTTATTTTAGTTGCTTTACTTTTTGTTGTGGTTTTATTTGTTTCTGAATTTAAAGTCTAATTGTGTTGCCCTTTTACCCACCAACCTGTCAATTTTGCTCACTGGTTAGTGAGTAATTTTCAAATGGATTAATAGTTCTATGTCTGCCAATCGGTTGAGGGTGACATATTTTCATGGGGTTGTGATTTTTTCCGTTAGGGTCTAGCTTCCTTGAAACATTTATTTACCTCGTATCAATGGTTATCTCATCAAGAGTCTAGAGGGGGCTCTTGATGATGGCACTTGTAGAAAGCTAATATGTCTACAATGGAAATCAATTTTGAATCCAATGAGGGGGTTAACAACCAACAAGGTATCGTCAAGTGTAAGCCAAGCTACAAGGAAATGCTTGGTTTCAACGGCAGTGGACTACCAGAGTCTGCATAGTTCTCAGATTTAGAGCATGGAAGAAATTTGGAATTTGAAGGTGGAGGTGTTGATGTGTTTTTTGTGACTGCACCAACACAGAATAAAGTTACCAACAGCAACTCTATCCTCTCTTGAACAAAATCTCTTGCATGCTAAGATTGCTAGAAAGATCATGCATTCAACTCCAAGGTTCCTTCATGCAATGGATAGTTTCAGTTGGCTCAATGTGATTTGTTGGTATTTCAAGGGGACTTACGTAATTGTTCAACAGCGGAGAAAGGAATTTAAATGCTCGAAAGGTTCGTCTATAAAGCTCTTGTTTCCTAAACTAACCAAAAAGTATTGAATTTAAATGGTGTAGGGTTTAGAAAGCCTAAATTCCATTCTTAAGTGCGGGATATGGTGCTCAACTTTAGCAAACTTCAACCGGACTTCACTTTGCCTCATGTCGGATAGCTTCCACGAAGTCGGTGCAATCTTCAAGGGAGGTGACTAAGATATTCAAACCACCACTTGACATGAAGATACCATCACAAAGACACATACCATCATTCAAACTGTGATTGAAGTTAGGTCTACAACGTTTCCAGTCGACCACACAAGGCGAACACACCTCCAGTGAGCCCGCTAGTGGTATGGATAAGCGAAGCTTGCTTAGATCAAACACCACATTCCATTATTACTATCTACTTGCATGAAATGAAATTTACTCTACTTTAAGCTACTACTCAAATCAGAAGGACGAAGAAACCTTGATAGCCACTCACAACAAAAGACGAGATCATCATCAATGAAAACTCTTTTTATTGAAAGAGTGTTCACAACAATTTCTTACAAAGTTTTCAAAGGAAAAACTTTCCTTCTTCTTCAAACTATCCTACCAATCTATGTTACACTATTAGTCTCTCTGCTATTCTATGATCCTAATCTAATGTCTAATAATTACAAATGAGGGGGGATGCCCCTTTTATAGTTGGCCCAATCTAATGGACAGCTCAAATTACAATCAGATGGATGGCCCAAATTGTGCCACCTCAACCCTAACCCTAAAAAGAGGAGTGGAGTAATAAATGAACAATTAATGTCCACCATCCTCTAGAAGATTCTTATTCATAGACGCGTTCACATTGTTCTTGTTCCTCTTCTTGACTGCAAATTGGATGAGTCTGATAATCATGGCTTCAACTTCTTGAAAGGGTATGGCAAGCACGTTCTCGATCTGACCCCGAGGCGGCAACTTCTTTCTCCTGCTCGATGGTGATTTTCCTCCCTCCTGCCACTGCATCTTGAGTTGTACTAAGCATGTTGGAGAACATCTTTTCGGTCATTGTCGGAGGACTTCAAACTTAAGAAGAATTCCTTTATTTTGTCTTTCAATCTGTCATGATGTCAGTCTCCAACGCCTGGGCCTTTGTCTTTTCCCTTATTCTGAACTTGAAAGATTTTCTTGTCTTGGATTCAATCATTCCCACTTGCCATTCGCCTGACTGCGTTGGGTGCATATTGAGTCTTTGAGGAAAAATTCCAACACTTAGCCATTCCTTCCAACATCTCTCTTCATGATTTTATCATCTTGGACTATTTGCTTCATCACTTCAAGTCATCGTGCTTTGGGCCCGGCGTTCATCCTGCAAAACAAATAAAGAGAAGAGCATTAGAACACTTAATAATATAAACTCTCCTTACATACCCAATCTCCATGTTTTGATCTCCAATGTCTAAGTGATCTCCGGATCTGATAGGGTTCATTACTTTTCCTTTAGCAAACTTCTTCATCAAATTCTTCATGCCTTAGCCAAATTTCCAACCCATCTTGTACTCTGCTTCCTGTGTACCTTGAAGTTGTGCGTTAGAAACTTTTATCCAACTTGATGGCGCGTTTAGAGGGTACTGCTTGATTTCTCTCCGCCTTAGAAAATTTCCCAACCAGCATGATATCCCCTTTTTGCCTTAGCCAAATTTCCCATTTGCCTTAGAAATAATTCATTTCCTCTAGAAGACTTCATCAACCAAGTGCCCAAGTAAAATTTCCATCTTAAAGTCTCAGGCAAGGCGTGGAAAGTTTCAAAATCATCTCCTTGTCGAAGATATCCAGTACCTAGAAGAGAATTTCCCTCAGGAAACATCAAATTCATGTGTCCATAGACCAAGGGGTACTTTTAATTTTTGCAATTTATACCTTAGAAAAATATTTCTCACCAAAGTTTATTCTTAGTCCTCCTATCTGGGCATATTTGCATGGTTCAACTTTCAATTCATTATTCAAGAAACTCTCCAAGCATCCCTCCTATCTCAGGCGCATATGAGAGGGTCTATTTCCAATCTTGATGCCTTAGTTGAATTTTCATCTCCTCCATTAGCTTGGGCACATATAGGGGTCTCTTACTTCCAATTTTCAACACTTAGAACATTTTCCAACTCCCCCCACAAGTCAAGGCGCATATAGAGGTAACTACTTCAAGTTTTGAACACTTAGAAAATAGCAAACTTCCTCCTCAACTCTTAGGCACATATGACCCTTCAAGCTTTGAGTTTATTTGCCATAGAAATTTTCAACATTCTTCTCCTCAAGGTTGGGCGCATTTAGGACCCTGAGCTTCCAATTTTCATAACTTGGAAAATTTTCCTATCTTCCTTCCTTGCTTGGGCGCATATGACTAGTTGAGCTTCAAGTTTCAGGGACTTAGACAAATTTCCAATCCATCTCCATGTTAAGGCGCATTTCAAGGTGTGTACTTTGAGTTTCAACGCCCTACTGAAAATTTCTAACTTCCAATATCCTCTTGGGCGCATATAGGGGCTTCCACTTTCAATTTCCAATACTTAGAATATTTCCTCATGGCATCCAATCTACCTAGGGCACATATGACATGGCTAGCTTCCATTTTCTAGTACTTAGAAACTTTTCATGGTCTTCCAACCTTCCAAGGCGCATATATCATGGGTTACTTCAAATCTTGATGCCTTAGAGAAATTTCCAACCCCTCTTTTAAGTCAAGGCGCATTTAGGGGTAGCTACTTCAAGTTTCAACACTTTGAACATTTTCCAACTCTTCCTACAAGTCAAGGCGCATTTAGAGGGTCATACTTCAAATTTTGGACACTTAGAAAAGAAAAATAAATTCTAACTCCTCCAAAGTTGGGTGCATATGACTAGCTGAGCTTCAAGTTTTCTATACTTAGTCAAGTTTACTCAACCCATCATGCTCAAGGGCGCATTCTAGGGTCCTTGCTTCCAATTTAGCAAACTTAGTCAACTTTCAATCACTTCCTCTCTACCTTAGGCGCATATAGAGGGTCAAGCTTCAAATTTCAAGGACTTAACTAAATTTCTCGTGCTATCTCCTTCCAAGGGTGCATTTGGGTGGATGTGCTTCATGTTTGCAAGACTTAGTAAAATTTCCAATCATTTCTCAAGCTAGGGCACATTTCACCATGTCTACTTCCAATTTCAAGCACTTAGAAGAATTTTCCATCAAACCCAAGTAGCCAAGGTGCATATGAGGGCAGGAGTTTCAAATTTGCAACACTTAGTGGAATTATCACTCCATCTTCCATCCTAGGCGCATTTCAAGGGTCAAGCTTCAAGTTTTGAGGACTTAGACAAATTTTCAATTCAGCCTCTCAAGCTAAGGCGCATTTGGCATGTTGGACTTCAAATTTCTCATACTTCGGCATTTTTTTAGCTTGCTCGCCCCTATTTACTATATTTAGTAAGTCTTTGATTTTTCACTCTTCTGAAGCTTGGATTGATCTGAAATTTCAACCACAGAACCCTGATGACCTAGTTAAGTTGTCACACTGCCATCTCGTGCCGACTTGCTATTTATAGCATGTTTCTGGAGGTGTTTTACTATTTATAGTAACTTTCTGATTTCACAACTCCGTTCAACATGAAATTTGAATGATGTGATCCTCATGGGTTAACTTGCCTGTTCACACTGGTGCCTGCTGTTGACTTACTATTTATAGCATGTTTCTGTAGTGCCTTACTATAAATAGTAAGTGCTCGGATTGCCTCCAAATTTCACCAGTGGATAGCTTAAAAGATACTAATCATAGTGGGATACACCGGTTTTTGGAGATTTTGGCGTTTGACCCCTCATTTTAGGTCCCGAAGCTGGAAACCCTAATTTGACTTGCATGTTGCTCAAACAATCTCCATTTGACCCCGTTTTTGTTGCACTTTGCTCTGTTCGTGATACTGAGGTGTTGGGCAGCCGCCGGAGTGATCCTGCTAAAAATAGTAAGTCTCTAAAAAAGTGATCAACTCTGCTTGCATGTCACATCACTGCGTAGCTCTTGAGAAACCCATAAAAAATGACCTAACATGCGCTGAAAAGTCCTGCATGCAAACCCTAAAAATAGCCTCTGAAGACAGCTCCTAAGAAAACTCCAAATCCTGGTTTGCATGTTACACCACTGCAAAGCTTTCAAAAAAACCCACAAAGAGTGTCCAAACATGTGTAGAAAATTCCAACATGCAAACCCTAAAAATAGCCTCTGAAGGCTGAGTTCTGAAAGTTATCATCTCATCTTGCATGTTATATCATCGCATCGGTCTCAAAAACCCAGAAATATTCTTTAGACATGCATTGAAAAATTTCACATGTAAACCCTAAAATCTGCTTATGAAGGTGATATTTGCTAAAAATAGAAAGTTGTCAGATTTGGCTCAAATTTTGTAGACAAGAAATTTGACGTGTCCTGGATGCAGTGTAACGATTAGAACTTCAAAAGTGTAGAGAAAATGCCCCAAATCAAGTACTTACTAAAAATAGTAAGTTGTCGGAACTCAATGAAATTTTGTTGAGAACCTGCTGGAAGCTTGCTGACTACATTGCCACGCTCAAATTTCAATTTACTCACTCAATTTGACTTCAAACTGGCCGGAAGAAAGCAAACCCTAATTCTCAGACTTAGCCAAAATTTCAATTCAAGCGGGCACATCCCCGGAAAGACAGACAAAACAAGAGAGAGACAATAGGAAAACTAACCAAAATCAAGCCAAAAGATCGAAACGAAGCAAAAATTAGGGGGTCCCCATTTGTAATGCGGCGATGTGTGAAAAGCTCACAATAGGAAGATGAGGCTGAATGCGGCGGGCTTTTGCACCATCGAACTTATAAGGCTAAGGTAAAGGTAAATTAATGGGAAATTTGCCTAGGTGCAAATTTATGCCATTACACTTACATACTTTTGAACTTTCTTGTTTCTTATGTTCTACCTCCTTGTTTTGCTTAGGAGGTTCCAAGAAACTACTTCTGCAAAACTTCGTCGAATGTCCAAGACTATTGCACTTGTGGCATATTATATTAGGAATCATGAGCGGAGCAAATGAGTTGATATTTTTGTTCATCATACCAAATCTTCCAATCTTGTTTCCTGCAGGGTTAGCTCTAGCATGTACTCCATAATTTGTAGTTTTATCTCTATACTTATTTCTAGCATCCAATCTACAATTTACTGCCTTATGCCCAAATTGATTGCAAACGAAACAATATCCAAGGAAAGAAGGATAGAACCTGTTTGTATGTACCTACCTCCATGGGAGAGCTTTTTGGAATGGTCCTTTCATAGTTTGCCATTGATTCTCCTCTCTTTTGTTGGTTTCACCTTTGATGGAGTATTGAACCGTATGTGAGTGGTTTTTTGATTTTCCTTATTTGCTTCTTTAGGTGGTTGATCCATTTTTGAACTCTGCCCTTCTTCAAATCCAACACCTCTTGTCACATGTGGGCTTTTGGGCATTAATGATTTTATCCAAAAATTTTGTACTTCTCACATTCTCCAATTCTCGATTTAATTGCACCATGGTCTTTTCCAACTCCTTCCTTAGTGATACAATCTCAAATTCTAACTTTTCACAACTTTCTTCCCTTCCCTTTAACTGGCTTTTCATTCCTTCCTCCATCATTTTTGCCTCTTCACACTCAACTTTCAGATCTAGGATTATTTTCTTGGCTTCTTCCTCACTCATTTTTGCTTCTTCATATTGCACTTTTATGTCCACAATTGTCTTCTCAACTTCTTCAAGGGCTTGTGATAACTTCGCTTTGGATTCACTTTCTTCTTGAATTTTTTATTTTAGACATGCATTTCTTCTTTTTAAGTGAATGAATCTCATCATATGCAAGATAAATTTCTTCCTTAAGATCCACTTCTTCATCAACCTCCTTATCTTCCACATCCCTTTTATCTTCCTTTTGATTCTCATTGTCATCCTTAATCTCTATCGTCATGAATAGTATCTCTTCTTGATCACCGTAAATTTCATCATCACTTCTTTTGATTCGTCATCATATTCATTGGAGTAAAGGCTCCTCTTTTACCTCCAGAAGTTATTGTTTCTCTCAAAATGGTTTTCATTATAATCTCTCAAAATGGTTTTGATTATAGCTCTTCCTTTGTTGTTGATATCCTCTTCCTCTATTCATATTGTAGTTTTCTTCATTGTCGTTGTTCTCCATCTTCCCCTGCAGGCACTTAGAAGCAAAATGTCCTAGTCTACCACAATTATAACATACAATAGAAGACTTACATGGATACTTATCTGTGCCCTTCTTGAACCTCCTCATGCAATGAGCTTCTTCTTTGTCTGTCTCGCCAAATTCATCATTAGGTTCTATTGATGTGACTTTTATGACCGCACCAATCAGCAGAACAAAGTAATCCGAAGGCTACTCCATTCTCTCTTGATCAAAGAATCCCATACGCTAAGATTGCCAGAAAGTTCGTATGTTCAACTCCACGGTTCTGAAATGCTTTGGAATACCCTCAGTCGGTTCGTTGTGAATTGTTGTTTACACGAGGGGACTTACACAATTGTTCAGGATGTTTGCAATTAACAGCAGGATTATGCTTTGAAGGGAGTTCTTGAACGAATGATTTGGCAATGAGGTATGTTTTCCTAAAACTAACCAGAATTAAACTAAATTGAATGGCTGCAGAGATTAGAAAATATATGTCCTAGTCTAAATGCAAGATGTGTGGAGCTCGACTTCAGCAGACTTCAACCGGATTCTACCTTGCCTCACGTTGGACGGCTTCAACAAAATTGGTGCAATTTTCAAGGGAGTAACAAAAAATATTCAGATTATAATTCAGCATACATATACCATCAAGACGACGCATACAAGCATACGAATCACAATCAAAGTTAAGTTTGAAATGATTTCCAATCGACCACGCAAGGCAAACTTGTCGTCAGCAAGTTGCTAGTGGTATGGATTAAACGAAGCTACCTTAATCAAACACCACAAATCCACAATTAACTACATGCATGAAGATGAAGAATTACTCTAACTCAAATCCTACTTGAAGTCGAAGGGTGAAGAAACCTCACTAACTGCTCATAACGAAAGACAAATTCACCAATCAATGAAACTCTTTTATTATGATAGCCTTCGTAACAATTCCTTACAAAATTCTCAAAGGGAGAATTTTCCTTCTCCTTCAAACAATGCAATGAAACTATTCTAACTCTAACTGTCTCTCTATGCTCTAGCAGAATGCCTATTCTCTAGTCTAATGATCTAATAATGTACAAATGAGGGGGGGACCCCTTTATATAGCTGGCCAATCTCAATGGATGGTCCAGATCAAATTTCAATGGATGGCTCAGATCGAACCACTTCAGCCCTAGACTAGATTTTGCCCTAAAAACCGCCGGAAGGTGGAGTGGCATAATTAATGAGTACAAAGATAACAGATTCCTCCTTTGACCACTATGGGCAATTAATGCCCACTATCCTTCCAGAAGATTCTCGTCCAGGACCCTGTTCCCATTGTTCTTTTCTCTGACCGCGTAAGCTACGAACCGGGCCAGCTCCGCATCAACTTCCTGTTCTGAAATTGCCGGAGTAAGGTTGAGCTCATATTCAAGGATGGTAATCGTCTACTCTTGCCAAATACAAGACTTTCTCCAGCTCTCAATGGATTCCTGCGTGCTCTGAATAATGGCTGAGAATGTGGAGATATTTTCAAAGTCTATCTGAGCGAACACCCTCATCTCGGAGAAGAAAGGCTGCAATCTCCCTTTCAATCCATCTACTTCCACCTCCTCAGGAGTTAGTCTTTTGGCGAACAATGCCTCCAGTGTGTTGAAGATGCCCTCATGAATATTTCCCATTGCTTTTTTGATCTTGGCAGACTCCACCTTTGTTGTGTCGAAGAAGCCTCTACCAGTGAATGCAGCAGAATACCACCTTGGAAAATCATATCTATCCCCTGCCTGAATCACCCCTTCATCAACCAAAGTCTGCATGGGTGTGCGCATCAGAGTAGCAAGCGTGGAATGGTCTTATCCTGAAATATATGTGTGTCGTTCCAAGCCTGCTCGATGTTCTCCAAGCGTGAGAAGATACTAGAAGCATGCTGAAAAGAGACAAGATCTACAATGAATCTTTCGGCCTCAGCACGAACACCGCCAATCCACTTGTCTCCCTCTTGAATGGCCCTCTTCATCTCCTCGAGCCCGCTGATCGACTCTCGTGGAAGCTCAGGTGGAAGCTCCACCACTGGGTTCTCCTGAGCACACGGACGTGCTAAATGCCGCACATACCCAACTAATGCCTTATGCTCCTTTTTCAATTTCTTGTACTTTCCTTCTTTTCATAGCAGCCTACCTTTCAGCGTCTGGAAGGAGTTCTCAGCCTCCTCAACAACTTGTGCTCCAGAGGGACGCCCTAATTCAATTGTAGTGACTGTGTAATTTTCAAGCATCACATCACCTAGGTCATATTCCTCCCTCAGAACTGCAACATGGAGAGTGCGAGAACCGACCTCATCCGTTTCCATCCTGGAGTACTTCCTATGTCTCTTCCTTTTAGGTGACCCACTTATTCTATTCAGGAGCTCCTCCATTTCTACATCTGGGTTGGTGTCATCCTCCTGATCTCTCCTTATTGCGCGTGTGAGCCAATTTGGAGCATTCTGCTGAGTGCCATAGACAATAAGGGGCTGCTCCTCCATTGCTTCAACTTCATGAACTTCTTCTTGAGCAACATTCGGTCGAGGCTCATCTGTCTCCATACGCTGGCTATCCTCCTCAAAACCCCGAATGTCAGGTTTCATTTCATCCTCAAAGGCTGCCTCAAGTGCACGATCAAAGCGAATGTCTGTCTCTGTTTCTTCTCCTTCATCTGGCTGATCAGCACCCTCAGGAGCGTTGGCACTCTAACTATCAAGCTCCCTAGACAACAGTTGGTTAACTTCTTCCATATCCTGCTCTTCAACCACTCTAACCCTCTGATCTGCAAATACCGACACCTCTTGCACACTTGAAGAGAGAGCCAACAACTGTGTGGGCAATGCCTCCTCTGTCCTCTGAAGTTCAGGTTGAACTGGCTCCTCCACTCGTGGTTCTGCAAGTTGGGCAATTTGTTTCCTCTTCTTTGCCGACATTGGTGGCCTCTGATTGCCCATGAGATTGTACGAGAGGGCAATTGACCTTCTCTTCAGCCTGTGAACATGCCCCTCTACCCAGCTCCTTGTGAAAGTGAAGACAGGCATGGACAAAGTGTCTAAGTCCGTGATCTCTAGCTCTACCCACTCCGGTGGTGGGACTAGCGTGTCCTTTATTGATTCATAGTCCGAGTGCATTATGCTTGCATCTTCATCAACTTGATCAAGAACCTGGACGACTTCACATTCTCTGATTAACTTCAAGGGTAACCTGGAGAACATCCTCCTCCTAATCTCAGCTTCATTGCCCGCATTTGCCCAAAAGTCTTCTAAATGAGCCC